>JAQFZE010003223.1:0-12957 GCA_034695245.1 Dicyrtomina saundersi | reverse complement strand
ATTCTCCAGCAGCCAATGGGCCGTCAAGTAGATACCAAGGATCTCACACTGGAACACAGAAGCATCCGCACCAAGAAACGCAGACAAAGCCATAAGAGTTACTCCTTGGTTTCTGTCCTCGATCACAACTCCACAGCCAGCATTATCACCATTGCAGTTGTCAGTGAAGCAAAACACCCTACCTTTCAAAAGGAATAGATCGCAAGCCCAATCCAATCGCAAACTAAGTTCAACAGTAAACCTAAGATCTCATACATCCAGTCCACTGGCATCTAAAGAATAGAGACAAAAGAGCCCCAACTCTCACAAATCACAGTATGGCTGGTTGGGCCCCCAAACCAAGGATTTTTGGTCCACCAATTCCTCGCTTTCAGCCTATGCATAAACCTAACAGCCACTGATTTTAGACAAATGTCCAGAGGCATAAGCCCGATAAGACACTCTATCGCCGCCCTAGGGGTTGATTGGAGCCCAGTCGTGATCATAAAGCACGCTTGATGCTGTACCCTACCTGACAAACTTACAAACCAACTTTTTTCTAGTACGGGAGCCCAAGCCACAACACCAAACTCCATCACTGGACGGACGAGGGCAGCATAAGTTTATCTCGCCACGGTGAGAGATAGACCCCATTTCCTTCCAACCATGCGTTTGCACCTGGCCAAAGTAACCTGCGACTTGCTTTCCACTGACTTGCAGTGCCGCATCCAGGTCAAATGCTTGTCCAGTACAACGCCTAAGTACCTAACTGTTTGCAAGATCTCCAGGCTCACTTTCCTGTCTCTTACAGAATTGGGACAGAGCCTGGTGTTCCTATTGAACAGAATAAACTCAGTCTCCCCAGCATTAAGGCCTAATCCCACCTTTATACACCATTCACTAATGATATCTAGACCATCAGTAACCCGATGTGTGAGTGTGCGAAACACCTTACCACTTTGAAGCACCGTAGTATCATTAGCATACCTCTGTGACAGAGTAGACGACGCTCATTGCCTAATCCTAGTCAGAAGACCATCCAATACTAAGTTCCACAGCAGGTGTGAGATTATTTCTTCTTGTAGACACCCTCTCTCCACCTTCCGATCCTTAGAACAACCCTTTATCTCCGACACCACCTGTCTATGTCTGAGACTAAAGAGCAATCTTAACCAAAGAGCAAATTAAAAACCTATCTAGTTCTAAAGTTTTAGCACTAAATAACACATGGTTCAAGGCCCCTTTAATGTCAGCAAAGGCACCCATAACCATCGGTTTCGACTTAAGGACCTTTCTTACAGTCGCCACTTTTTTATAAATAGCTGCATCCGTGGAAAGACACCTTAAGTACGCAAACTGATGATTAGCCCTGAGCCTGCTCTTCAGCTTAGGTGTTTTAATGTGCCCATCCACCAGTCTTTTTAAGACCTTTAACGAAACAGGAGCTAGCTGTATTGGCCTCCACGATAAAGCATAACAGTAGTCTCCTGTACCAGGCTTTAGTAGAAATACTGCCTTAGCCACCCTTCAGCACAGCAGTACAGTACTTAGTTCCACGCAAGCCTAATAGAGATCAACATACCGCCCTAAAATCACTGATAAGCTTCTCTGCAATAGCACAGGTTAAATACAATTATCCCCTGCAGACTTGTATAAGCTAAAACTCCAAACAGCAGTCTGCACTTTTCTCTCAGTGACAATCCCTGAGCAGCCATTAAATTCCAGGGAGCACATATCATGATCTATAATATGCCACTCCCAACTATCTTCTCTAAGAAAGTGATGCTAAAAAAGGACCTCAAGAGTCTTACTGAATGACGTTGTAGACCGATCCATAACAGCATCATTAATAGACCCCGGTGTCCTAGTCACGTTACTCTCTAGACTGCGTAGACACTTCACAGCATCTTTATAATTACTCACACCCCCACAAAAGTCAGTCCATGACTTTATGTTCGCACATTAAACAGCTAGCAACTAAACATTGCGAGCTTTCTTATACTACTTCGATATACTAGGATTACGTCCGTTACGACTCACTCGCTTAAGGAGGGTGGTTTCACCCGCTTGAAGAGCTGCAAGCTCATTTGTCCACCATGACGCCACTTTGTCCCGTCGCCTATATGTCCTTAAAGGACTTACCTCATCAAAAGAGTTTATCATAGCGTTGCTGATGGCAGCCGCTTTAGTATTAACATCTTTAACACAACGCAGCTGCCAATCTATCACTATGCAAACTCTCTTTCTTAAACAAGCTAACTATCTGCTCTTATCTACTTTCCCAATATTTTGACAGCAAACAGCCACTGGCAAGCCGGCTGAGACACAAAAACGATTGTGCGTGTGATTAGATCCTGATTCCTTATCTAAAACAGCCCATCGAATAACCAATAAAACAGCCAATCTGTTAGCTAGCGTGATGTCAATTACCTCACTTTTATTAGGGACAACAAACGTAGGATTACTACCCTAGTTCACCACTCAAAGATTAGTAGACAAAATGTAGTCAAACAGTGCTTCACTTTTGCGATTATTGTCGGTGCCAACCCATACTTGGTTGTGTGTATTAGCATTACCACCTATGATAAGGAGCAGTTTGTTGACATAGCAGTAGTCATCTTATTTGCGCACGAGATCTATAGGAAGATCAATTAATTCCCCCGGCATATACACGGAAGCAAAGACCATCGGACTCTTGCGCCATTAAGTACCAACAGTAACTATATCTCTGCCTGTAAACTTTACTAGTAAATGAGCTTTCACATTCCTAGATATCAAAACACATGCACGCGGTATAGCATGCAAATCAGTAACTAAGAGCGATCCTTTGTAGCGGTACGGTTCCTAAATAAGACATATATGTGAGAAAATCGGGCAGTTGCTGATAGCAGTGCTATTTAGGCGATGTTCGTGTCGCAGCACTCTCTCGCTAAGACCGCAAAAGCTCAGTGCCCCTGCTTCAGAGGGGTGCATGTTAATTACAGTCATGTCAATAGTGGATGGGGACATTAAAGAGACCTGACCAGATTGTTGACCTGACCCAATGTTGGGGTTAATTACCCTTAAACACCGCCATCTGCATCACCCGACCTGCGGTCTGACTCAAACAGACCCGTACCAAGGCCAATGTGAAGCCTGAACCCAAGAGCAGACAGAAATCTCTCAGAATCTACACCCATTTTTAGATGCCAGACCTAAAATGGCTGTCCGCCCTTGGTGATCAGTCTCTAAGACCCTGGCCACCATGACGCCGTAATCAACCCTCGTTTACGATTTCTAAGAAGGACCAGGAAAACTAAAAGAGCATCTGGCATGCTCTTGTCAGATATTAGTTCCTCCAATTCGACCTGGTACATGGGTTGCCAGACGTTTACCACTGGTAGCGCCTTGGGACAGAACTTATTTTTTTCCTAACACTTTCCCAAACAATGCATTTAAAAGCAGCACTAACCCACATAAAAGCCGCCGGATTCTCGCCATCAATTCAAATCCGCGCTTGCACTAAGTAGATTCCATTGAACCTGCAGCAGCCATTTTCCTCATAATCTACCACCTTGTTCACTTTCGCTAGCATCTTTCGTTTAAAATGAGTGAACTTTTCCTTTGTTACACTTTGATGGCCAGAAATACTCTCAACACCAATAACACCAGAGTTTAAAACAGCAGGGGGCACCTAACGACGAAAACTATCCACCAAATCTGACACCTCTAGGGCTGTAACTACAACCTTAGCAGATTGCCTAGACTCAACCTTGTCTCTATCCTGAGCAACCAAACCCTTTTCCATGAAGGGTTTTTTCTTCAGCGTTAGCACCACAGGAGAGCCTCTGGACAATGATAGATTAGCTGGAGTACTACCACTAGCCGATTCGTTACCACTTGTCTACAGACTCGCCTTCTTTCTCTTCTTTTGCTCCTTCTTTTTTCTATTCTTATGAGCTTTTCTGAGCTAAGACGAAGTCCTAACTCTAAAAGTGGCAGCTGTCATACCAGCTGAGGAGCGATCATGTACCTGACCATTTTAGGCAACTGTGCCCCTCCTCCTGCCGATTTTTTAGGAGTGTCCTCTGGAGCGTTTTGTCTCTTTGCCTGTGCCCAAAAGCCCACGTTTTAATGTCATCCCTATTCCTGAAATTTAGGTTGTTTACCTAGACGGTTACGACCCCAGCTCCCTTGGCCTTTGTATTGCCTCCTGTTATTGACCACAAAGCATTAGTTTCTTCTCCTGTACTGCTCATAGTAGCATTAGTAACCCCTCCAATACTACTTATAGGAGCATTATTACCCCCACCAAGACTACTTACAGAAGTAATCGTCCTGTAAGAGTCACTTGACGATTCCTTTAGCAGCATGAACTCTATTACTATGTTCACTTCTTCCCCTTTAACCACAGCTGTGCCTGTAGCCCCAGATCCTAGCTCAATATCTGAAACAATGCAAGTCAGCACCATAGTATCACAAAGTACCAACACATTGTTTACATTACGCCCCCACCATACATGCCTAACAACAACCCGTACCTGAATCACATAGGCGTACCATACATAGTGCAATGGTATTGCCCTTTTATACATGGGTAATACATAAGGGGTACGTATGTCATAGTGCTCATATTATGATCTTAAATGCCTGTCTATTTGTAGTGGCCCAACAAAAGAACATATGATTTGTGCGTACTGGGCACAAAATCTATAGAACATAGCATACATACTAATAATTCTCGTAAAATACTTAGGAAAACTCAAAACCAAACAAGCAGAAGGTTTAAATGGAATTTAAAACTCCCGCTTGCCACATACTTTACTGCACAGCAGACTATATAAATAAATAATAAATTCAGTCAAAATTTCGTAGATAGATAAGCTACGCCATCTCCTTTCCAATTTCCCGACTAATTGTAAAAGAAATAGAACAAGTGGGCTTCTGTATTGGAGCCAAAGCACCAAAATTAAGCCGAACCGACCGCACCGTATACCATTCCACTTACAAATATTAAAATAGGAAGTACTAATACCCACTTTAACACTAATAAACCCTGGGTATCAGGTGATAAAAAACCATACCAGATCTAAACACTTCTTCGTCCTGATCTCTGAAATAGTCTCCTACCTTCCCCAATACACTAGATTTCCCAACTTCTACAAAAACACGCAAAAAACAATAATTTTGCTGGATACACTAACACGAACTTCTACTTTGTAGGACATTTTACGCGCGAATGATGTTTCTTCCTTACTATAAGTCTTATAATATATATACATTTTGCATACAATTAAGTTGGTTAGTGATTTGACAATACCCACATTTTTGATCCAAGTCAAGTATTAAACTTAAATTCGAGTATTTCTATAAAACAAATTATTTTATATTACAATATTTGTAAATTTCTTATAGCTTTATTTATTTAATTCTTTAAAAATAAATTAGGAAAATAATTAAAGTGCATTTGATGAATAAATTCGATTGGTAGTTTTATTGTTTATTATAGGAAATTGTTTCTAAACATTAATTTGTACACTGCAAATAAATGAGATTAAGAACAGTAACATTAAAAACAACACTACATCACATGCAAAACATTCCTTTTGA
This sequence comes from Dicyrtomina saundersi, assembly GCA_034695245.1. Lineage (NCBI taxonomy): Eukaryota > Metazoa > Arthropoda > Collembola > Symphypleona > Dicyrtomidae > Dicyrtomina > Dicyrtomina saundersi. The sequence continues at coordinate 7,389 of JAQFZE010003223.1, read as the reverse complement.
GTGATCGCGAACCTAGGTTGTACGAAAGATTGAAAATAAGAGACTCCAGGTCGTTTAAATGTTGCTTTTAAAATTCTGTTGATATAGGTGGATATAAAACCTCTACATGAAAATAATTGCAGGCTCTAGATTTATGCTGCACAAAAAACTAGCATAAGAAATATCTTTCCAACACACTTAATAGCGTAAAAACAACTAACGTTGACAAAATATCAAACACCAATTTATTTATGCAGCAAGTTATAGTCATTCATCATTTTAGTTTACAAGGTAATGGTAAAAGATTTCGTGTATTATTAATTAAGATCCTGAATGTTTGTGAAAAATAAAATAGATGATTTGTATGAGAATATAAAAATCGAGTGTTAAGTAGGTTATTTAAATAGTTTGTTCTCACAAAGTAGAGTTAGAAGTTAATAAGATTGTAGTATGTAGCTTGTATTATGTGATTAAAGACGTTTAAGGTGTAAGTTGATGTTTTGTTATAAAGCACCATGAAAGTGTTTGAATTGCTTTTTTTGTGCTCTGTCTACCTTGTCTAAGATGCGTGTTTTAGGTTTATCACATATTTTGATTTAGGTAATAATTGCTCATAAGTATGCATACCTGTTTACTGTTTCGAGTGTTTTGATTTCACATTAAAATTATATTAAATTACGTATCTTATTGGTTTTTTTAAAGATCATGACTTCAGTCTTAGCTATGTTTGATTGTTTTTCTTATATTTTACACTATTGTGTAACTTCGGTAAGCTATTGCATTTTTTAAGAAGATTCGCAAAGCTATGTATGTTTTATAATTTTTCGAGGGTCACTTGTACCGTTTCATTGTTAATAAGTGCTTTGAACTGAATTTTTCCTTCTTTGACGGCACATGGTAAGTTGTTGCTTGCCACAAACACAAGCATTGGTCATTCAAATTTTTCAAAGTCACTAATCTAGCTGTTTCTTACGTTTTCCTGGACTGAATTACTTCCTGCTTTCTCTAAAAAGGCTTTTTATAACTCTGGTTTCTTGATTAGCTTCTTTTGGTTTTGGGAACACTTCCTATTTTAATGGCATTTTTTCCCACAAGTGTTGAATTTTGTGCAGTTATTTACTATCTAAATTGATTTTGTTTTAAAGTTTTCAGCTGTTAGCTTCTTTAAAAGTTTTTTTTCATGTATTTTTTGTATTTGCTTAAAATGCCAAAGTAACTTTCAGTTCTTTTAAATCTTCTATTTTTTAAGCTTTGACCTCTAGTTCTTAGTTTCTGGCGAGCAGTCAAGACATTGTCCAGAAATTTTCTTTCAGGCAGTCCTAGGAACTTCTAAAGGAATGTTTCTTCTCGTTTGGCAAAAAACAACAATTTTTGTCACCACCGCTGATTCGCGAATGACAATCTGTTTGTTGTTCTGAACTTCGGTGTGGGCTTGAACTGGTGACTGGGTTGTCTTTGTGGTATAACTATGAAATGTATTTAGCGTCTGCTGTTTATTAAGCGTGCTTGAGTCAAATTGGATGTCTTATACCTTGTTGTAGATTTCCTTTGCACTTGTACATAAATGTAAATAATCTAGCTGGTTGCTGCTGAGGCCTTAATGCAGAACAACTTGTGCATCTGTATTAGGCTTGTCCTATCTTGACTGCAAGTCTGTATCCGTAGCGTGTCGCCCTAAAGCACTATCCACGATTTCCCACAAACTTTGGGATTTTAACACTTTCGCGATTTGCATTTTTCATTTATTAAAATTACTTCTGTCCAGTTTAAAAATAGTTCCAAAATCAATTCTTTTGTTGTCAAGTTCTTTGTTTTTTAGATCCTTTTTTAAACAGCTTTTTTCTTAAACTAGTGAGCTAAAGCTCAGTGTTTTACGGACTTTTAAAGTTATTTGAATTTGTTTTTTTAAATAATCCACAATTTTCAACCTAAAATAAATAGTAAATTTGTACGCATTTTTAAAACAGAGTGTCGTGCTTGATAACGTGATCAATTTTGTTAGATCATATGGCAAAAAAATTAGAAAGATATTTGAAAAGAGAATTGTGATGCTTGAATAATTTTACTCCTACTAAGAATGATATTGATATGAAAGCTGTTTTCTCAGAATCTGTTTTGGAAAGTTTGTAAAATCTTGTAAAAGTATTTGCTTTAACAATAACTATATTTCAGTATTTAAAATAATTTGATTCACTGGAATTATCATAAAAAAAGTTAAGTCAATGTGTCCTATGTAAATATTGTGGAGTTGTGGTTCCCTGTAAGGGACTCACGCTTACGTAAATACGTTCTAACTACATTGTTGAATATTCATGCAAGGATCTTTAACACTCATTAGGTTAATACATCGTGAAGTAAATAGTTTAGGTCACATGTCATTTAATAATAATATTAGAAGTTCATGGAGTACCCTAAAAATGTCTTTCTGTGTATAGAACTTATATTATTATACTAAAATCAACATATAAAATATATATGTTACAACAATCTTTGGTTTGGCGGGCAAAGGACTAGCACAAAAATCTGTGGAGCTCCTGAAACTTTTACTGGAAAACTGATAAAAATCAAGAATCAATAGTGCAAAATAAAAATCAGTTACATTATTCACACTTAATAAATCCTTTCGCATGAGGATTTGATCGAAGATTTAGGAAAAAATAAAATTATTAACAATAAAAGTGACCTTACAAGTTGGAGATTCTCAACTTTTAAACATAAATACAATAGTAATTCCCTCCCTTAAGGTAGTACACCTAACCTAAGAATTGTTCTTCCGAAGTGCAGCAGGCCATTACAGTACAGGATACAGCCATAGGAAACTACTTATTTTAAAATCAACTGTACCAATTACGTTGAGTGAAAAACTATCCAACTGACTTCTAGTCTAGATTTCAAATTCTTAATTTCCGATTTTAAAAGTTTATTTAATAAATTAAATATTAGTATTGTACTAACAAATGTTAGTAAACCGTAAACAGTATTTTAGTCATCCATCACTTAATTATTGTGTTCCACATAGTCTGTATTTCATACTGGTAGATTCTGTGGTTAAAAATCCGGCGCTTCGCGCCGGATTCGCCTACCGTGGGCCCGAAGTAGATGCTGAGCTTACAGCGAATATTGACTTCAGTCAATCGATGCATCTTTTCACATTATTTACATAAAATACACTCTATACCCTATAAAGTGCAATATTTTAGTAAAGACATTGTTGGAAGATCCTTATATGTACAATAATAATATTCCATGCTGAAAATACTATTTTACATAATGTTTAAACTGGTAAAGGGTGTTTTTTCAAATAATGACATTTAGAAGACGTCATTTATGGACAATCTCTGTGTGTATACTAGTAAAAGTAGATTTAGAAGATATAAATCTACCAAATTTTGCATTTAGCACTAACAAAAATCCTTAAAAAAGTGATTTTGTAATGACGTCATTTATGAAGGATCCTTGTATGCATGCTAGAAAAAGACGAGGTACAAGTATTCAAAGTTTTTTAATGGTTTTAGCAAAAATAGTAGAGAATTTTGGGACGTCATTTGTGGGTAACCTCAAGTACACCCTACTGCCCTAAGGGGATACTTAGTGGGTGGGGGGTGCAAGCATTTAAACTTTTTTATTGGTTTTAACAAGAAAATTAAGATTTTTGGGACGTCATTTGTGGGTGACCCCAAGTACACCCCCTCCCCTTAGGGGATACTTTGTGTGTGGGGGGTGCAAGTATTTAAAGTTTTTTAATGTTTTAAGGAAGAAAATAGGGAATATTGGGACATCATTTGTAAATGACCCCAGGTTCACCACCCCCCCTCCCTCCTAAGGGGATACTTTGAGGGTAGGGGTTCAAGTATTTTAAGTTTTTAATGGTTTTAGCAAAAAATATAAGATTTTAGGGACGTCATTTGTGGGTGACCCCAAGCACACCCTCTCCCCTTAGGGGATACTTTGTGGGTGGGGGGTGAAGTATTTAAATTTTTTTTATGGTTTTAGCAAAAATAGTTAAGATTGTTGGGACGTCTTTGTGGGTGACCCCAAGTACACCTCCCCCGCTAAGGGATACTTTGTGGGTGCGGGTAACTTCTGCTGGAAACTTTTGCGGGTAACTTGTGCCGATGACTGGTGCATGTTGCTGGTGCATTGACTGGCGCCTGTAACTAAACTAAACCATTTAGCTGGTGCATTTGGCTGGTGCAAAGCGGCAAATTGAAATTTCGACTGGTGCATGTCTAGTCTATTAAGCTGGTGCATTTGACTGGTGCAAAGGCAAATCACCCGTTTTTCTCCAATGCTTTTAGATGGCTAAAAAAGTTGGTCTAGTCAACTGTTAATTGTGAAAAACTGGTTAGTTCGATCTCTCTCAAAAACAATAGGGCACTTTCCCCTCGCTTTTGTGACTATTTAAAATTGGTTTGACAAGCATCACTTTAAAACTGTGACCTGTAGAGCATAAAGAACAGACAGACAGACAGACAGACACACAGACAGACATGACCATTACAATAGATGCAGCTAAAGCTCAGCATCTAAAAATAGAACCTAACATCAACCTACAAGAAGTTTACCACTGACGAGGCGGCCGTTGCCACTCCTTGTCATTCCATCTGCATCCACACGGTGTATATAGTTACGGCGACCAAGCACCACCACAAAGTTGAAAACTATCAAATTTCGAAAACCCAACCAGAAATAGAAGTTCCCCGAGTGCAATCTCGGATAACATTTTGAAAACAGGCAAATTCAGTACCAAGAATATATTGTTATTTTGAGTTGATGCATGCTACTGTGGTATCCAAGTGATGCGACCGCTAACTGGGTATATCAAGGTTAGCAGCTAAGCTCTTTGAGCGTATGCTAGAGAGCTGAAGCGACCGCTAAGCTTTACACAGTAGGTTAGCAGCTAAGCCCTCTGAGGGAATGCTAAAAGGCCGAAGCGTATGGTATCTGGTAATGTAAAATTGGCACAGCCGTAAGACGCTACGTAGCACAATTATTTTCTTTGAGAAGCCACTTAAAATAAAAGCTCCCTGACGGCACACAGTGGAAAAATCGTACTAGTAAGAGCACTGCACTCAACAAAGATAGCCGACAGAATTGCGCCCGACAGCTAACAGCGACGCACTACTTCTCTAGCTGCCAATCAGCCTTACACCTAGTAACGACAGCCAAATCCAGAACTGTAGATGGGGTTACCAAGATCTCCTGAACGCTCATTGCCACCACGAAAAAGCCAACAAAACATTGATAAAACACCCCCAACATCCAAGCCAGCAATCAAGAGAGGCAGAGACAGCACAAACTCATCCCCTTCAAATACCGATAACACGAAAAAGACTAAAAACAAAGGGATGACGAAGGAGATGAGAGAACTCTTTAACTAGTTGAACCAGAAAATAGACACACAAGCTAAAGAACAGCGTGAGCACATCAAAAAGTCTACCAACACCATTCTTGAAAATGTACAAGAGATAAGGAGTAAATTGCAGGAGCAACAGCGGCTGTACGAGAACCTGCTTGGACGCACAAAATTGCTTAAAGAATCCGTAACCAGTCTTTAGACCAACAACACGTTTCTGAAAATGGAACTCGCCAAATGCAGAAAGCAGATAGACAGAATTTCGAATGATGCCAGACAATTTAACGTCCTAATTAAAGAAATAGCAGAACCAAGCAAAGAATCAAAAGAGGATCTCAACAAGACAATCACACTGCTTATACACTCTGACCTTAAAATAAGCGCAGATTTTAAATCTAAAAAACGCCTAGGCACAAGAGCAGAAGGTAACAATCGCACTATATTAGTAACCTTCCTAAAAAGAACGGACATAGCCGCAGTCATTAAGGCTAAACGACCACTCAAGGAAAGAACAGGCGCGCCTATATTTATCAATGCTGACCTACGGCCAGAACTAAACAAGAAGCGCTTCGAGGATAGAGAGAAGAAAAGGAAAGAAGAACTGCGACCAACAAACATGGACACTACCAACGTATTAAACTTATAGGAACTCGGCCGGCACATACAACAAAATGTAAATAAAATTGTATACTGGAACATAAACGAAATTTCGAATTCTACATACGACAAAGTTAACATAGTTTTACAACAAGACGTGGATATTTTTTGTTTATCCGAAACCTGGACAGATAAAATAACTGACGACTTGGAAAAGATTTTCCATGACTTTAAATTATTAATTATCCCAGCAATTGGCGAACAAGGCAAAAAGAGCGGCGGAATGATTATTGGCATACGAAACCACTTATCAGCTCTAAACTATAACATTCACCAAGACAGATTTAAAGTCCTAACAGAAGTAATGATAAATGGGAAGAAGATCATAATCTGTTTTGCGTACATACCGCCTGCTACACAATATGACGAACAACTGGACAACCTTATTGAAGGAGCCACAGCCACAAATAATTTAAAATACGTCCTATTTGGCGACTTCAACAGCAAAGTAGGGAACTTTCAAAATCCTATTGACAATACGCTACATTTTAACCAGACTAGACAGACAACTGACAACGGAGTAAACAAACGTGGTAAACAACTGATAAACCTTGTTCTTACTAATGAGCTAGCAATAATCAATGGCAGAAGCACCTCTGACAGCTGCGGAAAACCCACCTACATAAGACACCATGGACACAGCCTGATTGACCTGTGCATCAGCAGCAGCAACGCAATTGACGAATTTAATGACCTTGAAGTACTTAAGTGCATCGAATCCGACCACCTTCCTTTACTCTTAAAAGTCAACCAATCCAGACAGAAGGTTCAACATACCTATAGTGATGAAGGAAAAAATATCAGATGAAACAAAGAGAAAGGCTTAAGCTTTCGAGAACAAATGAGTTTCAATAGTAAAAACCTAGATTTTGAAAACTGTAACTACGCACAATTGCACTGCTTCATACATCATACTGCTAAACAATCTGATATGGATCCAAAACCACATATAAAAACTAGAAACAACTTCGGCCCGAAGTGGTTTGACAAAGAATGTAGTAACGCTAAACAAAAAGCCCTTTCTAGCCTCCACAAGTACAGGGAAAACAAACACTCAGACCCTCTTGCAATTGACAAACTTGAGTGCTTTCTTCAAACTAGAAACTCATACCGCAGTCTCTGCTGTGATAAAAAGAAGGCTTTTTACAGCAAAATCCAGGACGAAATTTATCACAGTAAAGACTCTGCTGACTACTGGAAGGCGATTAGTACATTTAGAGACAAAAAATACGGCTTCAAAGCAAATAACATCTCAAAGCTACAATAGGACGAACACTTCCGCGCGGTTTTTGAGACGAAAGACGCAGGCAAACTATATACTGTCGACGTAGACAAAGAATCTAATGCTAACAAATCAGAAACACTTGACTCAAGTATAACGTTGGAGGAGCTACACA
>JAQFZE010003222.1:0-12958 GCA_034695245.1 Dicyrtomina saundersi | reverse complement strand
GTGCTATTGGCTAGGGTCAACGTGCCCGAAAATACGTTGTGACAACTCCTAAATAGCTTTAGTAGAGCAGCAATGTGACAAGCACAATTGAAGCTAAATATCTTCCTACTTTGATATGTTGATATACGCTATCGCAAATAGCGTAAGCTGTCCAAGGTGAAGATAAAAGAAAATAAAAACTTAATTCTAACACGCTTAACTCGCAACCACTTGGTGCTTCGTGAACAAAGGAATTTAAGCCAAAAAAATCCATAATGGAAAATAATTGTCTAATAATAGTACTTAGGACAAAGAGAAGTACACAACCACTCTTGTCGAGTGCAGAACGAAGACTTCACACCACTATCACACACAATAAATCTGCCGCTTTGTAGCGCGGTGCAGTTGTTAGCTAAAATATGCTTTTTAGGACATTGCAAATTTCTAAACCGTTAAATTGGATTTCTATAATAGTCAAAATATTTAAAGTGGTACCTTAAAGTCACCCATTAGGCTATTCAGAGCTTGCCAGGGTTTTTATTTGTCTGTATTCTTAATCATGGCAATATGGTGGGAAATTCCATTGTTTATTTTTTAAGCGCTGAATAATGTTAAGTGCATTTAATCAGCTGCAATTACATAGTACTTTACGTGGGTTCTTTTAAGTGAAATTACGAGACATTGTTGGTATACTCTAGTGTTAATTATGTAAACGTTATTTTTTGTTCAACATCTGTAAAGAAACAAACAGATTTGTTAAAAATACTTACACCTATATACTTGACGTAAGGTTTTTTGTTTTTGTAAAAATTTGTTTGATACTTTACATTTTAACAGTTGATAATAACTTGTTTGTTTCAGTCAATCTCTAAAATGTTTTGGTATCGGCCATAAAAGTAAAGCTGTCACTGATTTTGTTAGTGCGATTCAAAATTTCAAACTTATTCGGACCTGTCAGGTTTTGTTCACGCTTAAAACATTGGCTTGTAACGAGATAAGCCTTGATGCAAATAGGACTCTTCCCCTTGTATACCTGTTTCTATTGACCCTGTTAGCGAGCCCGCGTAGCTCAGTGCTTACCGCACTGATGTCTATAAACCTGCTGGTTAAACAAATGCTTGCTTTAAGTCTTGGGATCGAGACCACCAGCGGCGGTGGCAAGTTTTCCTACTGAATTTTTCTTGTCCACAAGGAAGTAAAGTGCTCGGCAGCTCAGAACGTCAATGTTAAATAAACTTCGCCATAAAAAAAGCCCGACTAATGTTGAAAAGACAAAACATACATTAAGGTTAGGCACTCTGTAAGAACTGCCGTAAAATTTAAGAAGGCACAAATTTTAATAATTTTTTTTAATGACCCTCTTACCGATGCATGGATTTGCTGCTGTCTTTTGAAGGGTGTTAAGAGTTAGCAAAACGTTATTTTTTTTGATATATTGTCATTCCTGAAACTTGAAGGCAACATCTTGTATCTAATTGCTTACTGGTTTGTTGAGACGGAAATTTAACTGAAATTAAAATGTTGAAGGTTGCAAACAGATTATGTGCGCTTTTCTAACTACGCCAAAGAGTCCACTAGGCCAAGCAAAATAACTTGTAATCTAATGTTGATTCAATTATCAAGTAAATAAAAACTGAAGCCAGATGGTATTACAAAGTTCTTGACTTTGGGTTCAACACAAGGGTACTTAAGCGTGGTATTTAAAATTAATTTTGCAAGTGAACAGGCTGACGTTGTTGTTGCTTGAAAGTTGTAATACGAATGATTCGCAAATAACGTATCTTTATAATATATCTTGTCAGACTTTTTAAGGCTTATACTGCAGTTTAATAATAGTTTGGAAGTTTTTGAAAAGTGTGACAGGGCTTTTGTATTTATTCAAAACTGTTATTTGTATAGTTTGTTGTTCTTGCTGTTTCAGTAGCAATAATTTTATTGAAAAAAAGTTGTCTTTATATTAAACTCACTTAAAATGTCTACTAAGTGCAGTACCAGTAGAGCCAGTGTAGCGTAGAGCTGGGATTTCAATCAAATTGCATACTACAAGCATTTGTTCAGCATGCTCAAGATCGACATCTTCTTTAAATTCTTCAGCTTACATTTTATGCTCTTCTTGTTTAACTATTTCAGGTTTTCACTGAGCAACAACGCTTGCTTGAAACACAAAGTTGTCATCGTCATTGGTAATTTCATGCACTACTTGATCTAAGTATATTTGTTCTAGTGCTTTCATTGACATATTATTTGCACACATTGTAAACTGGCATAAGTGTGTTTTCAATTTACAATTTCATAGTATTAACCTATGATGTATTTTATAAATATTGAGACCTACACTTGGGATCATTTCTTTAAATTTTTTAACCACCTATTATTACCAAATGAGCTAATAAATATATTCAGAAAATCTTCACAAGTAATGTCTAAGGCTCTAGAGAACAGATAAAATATAAAATGTTTAGCACACACTAAAAATGTGCCGCCTTTTTTTAATTGGATTTGAGTTTCTTTTTTAAGTAGGAACTGATGGCGTAAAAAGTTAAGTTCTCACTAACTAGCTGGCCATTCAGAATAAACTCTATGTTGTTGAATATTCTGTAAGACAACATGGAACACGGAGCAACCAAATCAGTAGCAGATAATTACTTTCCATCTGCTAGCATAACACGGCATGTGAGTTTCAAATGGGGTTCGTTATATTTTTTTACTTGCCTAGAGATTTCAGTATTTAAAAACAGGATTTTTGTTATCGCTTGCGCTAAGTACGGGGTAGTTTGGGTAAAACTTGGGGGCATCTTCTACGCTAAAGTTAGTTTAAGGCAAGTTGTATAAGATTAAGTTGGTTTGAATAAACTTTTGGGAACCCTCGTAAGTTGTAAATTCGTCGTAAAATCCGGGTGTGGATTCCATTTTAGGCGAAGCTGACATATTTAGGCTGATATTGCTTTGTTTTAGGCGGAATGATGAATGAAGTAGAATCGAACAGAAACTAGTTCATAAGTAATTTGCGTCTGTATACTTTCCTTCTTCTTATACCTGCCTAGCTTACGTCGTAAAGTGTATGTATTTGGATTCTGTCTGAGGCGGCTACCGGTTTAAACACGCCTGCGAACGTTTTGGCTTATTGCTCTAGGAGATTGTGCTTTCCTACAAACAACAAAACGTCTTTCACTTTAAATTTTAGGCATGTTGCGTTTCACTACTTTTTTATTTCTTTTATAACAAATTACACAGCAATAATTTACGCGGCACTTGCATGAAATTGATCTGCGTCTGAAATGCTGTCGTAATTTTTGTGAAACTAAATTTTGGATATTGTCAAGACTAATTTTAGTGTTTGCACTGCTGCTGTTTGCCGGCTACAGTAGTGCTTGTCGGAATAAAAGGTAATGGTTTTTGTGCTTGAAGAGGTGGTTAGTGATTGTTGTGGTACGTTATGGGATATAATATTATAGTTGTTGTACTTGACGCAATAAGATGTGTTGATCCTGGTAAGTTACGGAAAAGAAATGATAGTTGTAGTGCTGAACGGGCTAAAAAATGATGGTTGTGGTACTAGATGGGTTTAAAGGTGACAGTGATACTTGATGAGATCCACATGGCAATAACAATTATTATGGACGAGGACGAAGATTCTATAGAGGTAACAACCCCAACATAAATTAAAATAAATCAAACAGGCGACAACGTTACAACTACGGACGGCTTTGACATATCAAAAGTAAATGTAAACAAACCGTGCAAAACGGTTACTTCCCCACTACGTCTCAAAACCCTAAATACTCCTAAAATTCCAAAAAAGCTCCGTATGTCTTTAATAATTTCTACTGAGGATCAAATCCGTACCCTTATAATCCCCAAAATTTCAATCACGCCCAGTTGCATTTACCAGTCAATACGTCACTTCCGTAGAAGCTAAATTAAATACAACGGACTTATAAGTATTGGCCATGACTCGGGCCACTTATAAATTAAATAAATATTTAACTGGATTACCTTTTATTCTCAGAACAGACAACTGTGGCATATGCAGCATATTACGAAGCGAAAAAGTTAAAATGTCACCAAAGATGAAAGGAATGACGCTCAAATTAGCAGAATACAATACTATAGAAATTCAACATATTAAAGAATCTTTAATTTACACACATGATATTCTTTCCCGCCTTAGACGTACCCCTTAACGTGACAAGATCGATAAATCTACCTTAGAATCCCCTCAACTATACGATAAACAGAATTCCCCTTGTATTCAACAAATAATTTATAGATTCAAAAACAATCATACTACCCCAAGAGATAAGAAAAAATGAAAATGAATTGATAATCCTGTTTATGCCATAAACATACGTAAAAATATTTTCTTTGTATACCCAGTAATGAAATCTCTGATTTACTAACTCACTTTTATGATAACCCTCTGTTTAGACATTCCAGTATGAACCGCACTTATCTAAAATAACGCTCACTTTTCATTGGCCAACGTTACAAACAGATGTTTTTAAATTTATTTAATCCTGTGCTAACTGTCAAGGCAAGAAACCGCGCGGTAAAAACCTTATGAATCTTTTCATTAAATACCTATCCCAAATGCTTAACGTCAAAACTGGATACTTTATCCATTTTACTTTAGTTGGATCCTTGATACGATCTTCATGCTGCAAAAATTACATACCTACTGCTAAACACTATTATTCAAAATGATTGGAAACACGTGCTGTTTCCAACGAAACTTCTGCCTAAGTAGTTAAATTTATTTTAAAAAGTATAATCCGTTACCACGGTGTACTTTTTATTATTCAAACAGATCGCGGTTCTAACTTTACAAGTAAAATATTTGATCACTTAACAAAATGATAGGAACTACTTATAAGATTTCTACAATCTTTTACCAACAAACTTAAGGATCTCTTGAACGTCATTATGGTCCACTCAAAACGACTCTATGTATGTAAACGCTAATCAAAGTGATTTAAATACTCATCTTCTTTTTGCTAAATTCTCCCTCTGCGCTAGCCTAAATAGAAGCACTGGACGTTCTTCTTTCTATGTTATGTCTGGACATTAACTTAGACTTCTCCCTGATGTCACTTTACCTTGTGTGCCTGATACTACAATCATTGATTCCAAAAATAATTTTAAACCCATCTACACGACCGTATAGAGCAATCGTTGCAAGGCCCAAGACGCATACGCTGAGAAAGCTAGTTCAACTTACCAACCCTTCTATTTCTTTACTGGCGATACCGTTCCACACTACTATCCACGCCATGACAAAGGACTTTCACCAACTTTACAACAATTATGGACTAAACCTCTTACCATCACAAAAAGATTGAATGACGTCAACTATGAAATTCAACGTGTTGCTTATCCTCATTTTAGTGAACTAGTACACGTTTCAAAACTCAAAAATTCATACTCCTGCAATCCGTCTCCTTCCATTTCTCAATCTACAATAAATCCCTTAATCCTTGTTTCTGATCTACCATTACCAATTCTCACATCACTGCGTAATGGCCCCTCCTATGCAGATGCTTTCAAACAAACTTCTCCCTACACTAATGATCCAACACCTGATATACCTGCTCCATGACAATGAAGACGCCCCCGGGAAGATGCAGCTCCTCCCACGATTATTCCACCACTTATTTCGCCTGATGAACTACCACCTCTTTGATACAATCTTCAATCAAGACCACTACGATCTACGTATTTGTAATTATTACTTTGTAAGTTGTGTGTACGTAGTATGAATGTATGTTAGATTATTTTATAGGTTTTTTGATATTGACCCTGATGATGTTTTATGTTTTAATATTGTTTTGTTATTGTAATACGCTAAGGTCAGCGATTTGTTTTGTATGAGGTATGTTAAATTCTTTTTTATGAAAATGCCAAAATCCTTTTTTTTATAAGTATTTAGAAAAATATAAAAATTATCACGCAACTTAAGATAACAGTCTCGACACCAAAAAAAAAACTAGATTAATAACTAAATGTATAAATAGGAAATGATGTATGAACGAATAAAGATAAGATTGAGAAAGACGAGACTTAAGTATTCCCAATCCGGGATTAAAGGCCAACAACATTATGATAATAATGTGTACAGTCATTAAAATGATGCGCCTTTAGAATTTAAATGACTCATTAAGAATAGGAACAAAGATTGGATTTACTTATATGTAAACACATATTAGTCAAAATCGAAATAAATACAAAGTCGAGACCTACCTTGACACATTAATTCAGCAACTTTTGACATCGACATACTACGATGTGTACTGAGCGAATCGTCATTATTTACCAAGCATTATCTTGATAGTAAAAATACATACTCATCCCAAGAATTTTTTGCTGTATATGCAACAGTAGTTGGTATACTATTCTAAAGTTTTCGTGTATACACAGAAGCATACTTTCATGTCTAATGCATACAGGAACACGCACAAATTTATTCTCAAGCAGCGTGCTCACAAGCATGCGTAAGCGTACGTATCACTAGTCTCGAATTGGATAATTTTTAATGATTTTGCACCTAATTTACATGTTCTAGTTTTATTTTATTCATGTTATTTACTATAATACTCCCAGACTCATACTTATTTCTGTAAAGGTTTTTTATTTTATGCAAAATCCAAATTGATTATTCATACAACTTTTAGATATTTAATATGCAGGCATCAGTCATGAGCCACATAAGCAACAAGTATACAATCTATTATAATATATTATATGCTTGCTATATTGCTGGGCTATATTATATATTATATATATTATATTATATTTTTATATTTTCATATAATTTATTTAATAATATGTATCCTAAACTAACATTCTATCACACCAAGTCCTACTAACCTCAACCCTGTTATTTTATTTTCCATTTGCACCTTACAATACATTAAACGACACAAATTTTGACACATCAGGGGGAGTCAGAGTAGTCAGAAGGTGGAAAAAAGCCTTAAAGTAGAAAGACAAAGTTCAAAGGAGCGCGGAAAAGCTCGTCAGTTTTTGACTTGCGCTTTTATCTTCTCACAAAGCTCGTTTACGCCTTAAATAGTCAAAAATGCGAGCTTAAGCTCACAGAGGTAACTATTAGGTTACACTGGCAGTCACTTAGGTGGTTCAGTATGCTCTAGCTCTACATCTTCATCGAATTATTTGTTTGCTTTTTCTTCTTGATCTTCTTTTGCTAACTCTGGCTGCACATTGGCGACGACTTTATTTTTTTAATTGGAATTGTCATCAAACTTAAAGAACCTAATTACAGGTGGTGGAGTACGTTAATGTCTTGTCGTAGATTTAGTTGTTTATCTTTATCTTTAAACTGTACTATTGTATCACTTCAAACCAATTCATTTAGAGTGTGGATAATATCATGTACGACATGATCTTAGTCCATTTTTTCTTATTCTTTCATTAGCATATAATTTGCACACATTGTAAACTGGCATAAGTTCATGTTTTTATTATCTATAATTTTATTGTAATTTTCCTCGTCAAAGTCGTATTCAGATTCGTAAACGCTATTATAGAAATTGTGTTGTTGTTGCAAGCCTAAGCACGGTGCTTTTGGTTCAAGTAACACAATGTTTATCACCTTGTTTACCTTCAAACGTCAACTTGTTTCAAAACGTGAGTTTACCTTACCTCCATAACCTCACATTCAGAATGGGATGGAAATTTTGAATGTTTTATTAAATATTTACAATTTAACATTTATGATGGTCTTAGATGGTAATTTTATGTTAATTTGAGGGTGTTACGCCAATGAATCCTTGGGAAGGGGGGTGAATGTCTACGGTAAAAGAATGGAAAGTGAAGACAAGTCCCACCGAAGAATATAAGAAAGTTAAGAATTCTAATGCTACATATATTTGAATTTCATGCAAATCATAGTTTTAGTTTTAGTAATTGAGTCTTATTTCGTTGTGTTTAATTTATAGTGGCTTGTAGCTAGGTAGTTGAAAACCGGGATGATGCACTGGAGACTCACCCGGCGGTTTTGCCACCACGAGCTCCCGGATGCCTGAGGGACGGCTGTAGTCTGTCGGCTGTACAAGAAAAACGGACCAAGTGCACAGCCAAAACTACCGGTGTCATGTCTAGCCAATTCGGTCAGCCACGGAAATTTTGATTATTTTATTTAGCCAATGGTCGAAAATGTTGAATGGATTAGTTTAAGTTTTAGTTATTGTAATTTCAGGAAGACATGGCAGTGCGGTGAAGGAGGACGTGGACCGTCCTTCCAGGTCTCGCACGGATGGAAGTGGATGAACTCGGTGCAAGGATGTGGCTAGCAAAGTGAGCGTTTCAAGTTTCAAGCACATACTGCACCACACCACCCACTCCAATGCTGCTGCCAGTCTTGAATTTTGATCTAAATTTAAAGGTGAATGGATTAGTTTAGAATTTAATTTTAATTTTTAACTTTCATTTTAGTTTGAGTCCCATTAGTTTTGCCAAATAAGTACGTTAGGGAGATGGCTCGGGGAAGGATGGTCGGTGATGATGGACGAATACATCGCATGCGACCATTCATTGCCAAGACTATGAAAACGAATAGGAACCAGATAAGACAATCCAGGTCACGGGTTTGCTACCTCGTCCTCTTTTTAATTTTATACCTTTTTATGGATTTTTATTTTTATTTATGAGTGAATTCCAATCCTTAGATTACGTACGGGGAGTCCAATGGACTTCAGCTCGACGACTCATGATGCCAATCCTTTAGAATTTTATTTTATTTTTAGTTTATTTTATTTTTATGATTTTATATTTTAGATGCGGAAGAAGAATCGATTTGTTTTGCCAATATTGAATGAGGAAACACAACGAGCGGAGAACACGAGGTAAGTTTTACGGATAAATCTGTATTGAATTCAAACCAAAATAAAAATATAATTTAGAAAACAAAAATGATAAGGTTTCCTTTCGAGCAGATGACTGGGGGCAAAAGAATAAATGTTATTAAATAAATACGATTTTTGTTTGGTTTTCAGGTTTAGTCCATACATTACACGTTATAATTTTTACAGATAACAGGCTTACGCGTACCGCCGGAGCAATACGAATGGAGTTCCAGTTCCAGATTGGTTAACGGTAAGAGTTTACATAGCTTAATTTGAGATAAATGTTTTACAATTTTGGTCTCTTGACCTCTTAATAATTTTAGAAAAGATACAACTGCAAAATTCGTAGAGTGGGAAGATGTTTGAGTGTTTTGAGTTTCAGTGCTACGCACTTTTCTTGTTAGGCGTATCCGTGCATGCTTAGTTAAAGCTGGTTGTAGGCTACTTGTGTATTTCAAACTCACTAATCAAACGTCGTAATTCTCAAGATTTGCAGTTGTAGTAAGAACAGAAATAAAATTAGATGGGTGTTTTCAATATATATATTATTATTCTGATCCCTAGTTATTGTAGTTTAAATGTTTTCTGCACCCGTTGGGTTCCAATATAATGGAGAACATTAGTGTGTCCAATCGCCTGGGTTTGTTGTTGATATGCTGTTTAATAGCGTTGGTAAATTATAGAGTAAACATTTTAAAATTCATGTTGATTTTTCCACTCGGCTCAGTTTTTCTTTATATAATGATCCTGTATTGCTTTTGCAATTTATATTATCGTTTATATTAGAAATGATATTTCTTTTGTGAATATAAATGTACTTGAAGAGACACCAAGACCTGCGAAGTTAGAGGTTAATGATGATTACGAGCGATTTAAATATGGACTTGTCTGTTCGTGAGTACTCAAAAATGTTATTGAATATTGTAAATTAAAATGCTATGCGTCAGATTATTTTGCAACCAACCCGTAGGACATTAACTACTAGTACTATCATAGATCATATGTATGTTAGTGATGTAAGTATGTATACTGTAAATGGAGTGTTGACCACGGGAATATCTGATCATTGTGCTATCTTTGCTGTACGAAAGAGCGACAAGAGTGATTATCCTTGTAAAGTAATATCAACTAGGAACTATTCAAATGTTAAGTGGGAAATTGTTAACAATGATATTAGCCTAATCCCATGGTCTGTGATAGATATTTTTGATGACGTTGAAAATTTACTTAACTACTTTAAAAAGTCGGTCATGGATGTAATGAATAAGCATGCTTCTATTATTACACGACGATTCAAGGGCAAAGTATCACCGTGGCTGACTGTAGATTTAAAAAGAAAGATGCATCATCGCGATAGCACTAAATTAAAAAGTCTAAAGACTGGTGACCCTGCTTGTATAGTCAGTATAAAAGGGAACGAAATGATGTCAATAGGGAGGTTGCAAAGGCCAAGTACAGTCACTATTAGTCAAAGTTTGAAGAGGCTCCAACTTCTTCTAATATGTGGCAAGTATATATTAGGCTCGTTGGCAAGGGTGGTGGTGTGTGTACTGTAACGGAGTTGAAAGTGGACTCTAGTGTGGTAACTGGAGTGCAGCAATTATATAGTGCGTTGGCGTCTGCATTTACTTTTAATGTGTCTAATAATTAGGTACAAGCATTGAATAATTTTTATGAATCTATTATCACAGATAACATGTTTGAGTCTCTTTACGCCTGATGAAGTGCTGTGTAGTTTTTTTAAATTAAATATAAGAATGAGGGTAATCCAAATAAGTTGTCATATTTCATTTTAAATAATTGTATGAAATCATTAGCCTTGCCTTTGGCGCTATTGTTCACTCAGTTTCTTTGTCTAGCTTTATATTTATCAAAGCCTAAGTGTGCAACTGTAACACCACTATACAAACGGAAAGGTTCTAGACTGAATGCTATGTCATATCGCCCGATTTCTACACTTTTAATTCTTGATAAGGTTGTGGAAAAAATGCTGTATCAGAGGCTTTTAAATAAAATTGAGTTAAGCAGTCAACAACATGGCTTCCGAAACGGGCGGTCATGCCAGAGTGCGACTTTGACATTTGTGCAGGATATGTATCATTACATCGACCTAAAGTGTGTTAAAGGTATAGCAGTATTTATTGACCTGCAGAAAGCTTTTGATTCAGTGCCTTATTTAGAACTTATAGTCAAGCTTAAAGATATATATAAAATAGATAACCATTTACTTAAGCTTCCTACTGACTACCTCAAGAATAGAAAACTTAGAATAAAAATTGTTTCCGTGGTTTTAGAGTCGTATGATTCAAGTATTAAGGTTCCACGAGGTTCAGTTTGGGGCCCTTTGTTGTTTAGAAAAGATGTTTGATGTCATAAAAAATGGTATTAATTACTTACTATACGCTGATGACCTTGTACTATATTATTATGCGCCTTTGTTTTCTGATGCTGTACAGTAAAAGCAAGTTTGTTTGGATAATGTTAATAATTGGTTCATGGCGCAGGGACTTAAAATAAATGTAAGTAAGACCAAGTTTATAAATTAACATTAATTCCGTGATTACAAGGTGCTTGATAATGTGAAATTATTCTGTAATGGTAACAAAGTTGAACGTGTATGGACGTTTAGGTACCTAGGTGTTATTATAGATTCAAGTCTTAATTTTAAAAGCCACTTTGTTTACGTGAAAAATAGAGTGAGCTCGGCGATAGGCATGATAAGTAACTTAAAACGATTTTTGACGTTTCCTATTTTTGTAATTATGTTAAATGCGTATGTATTGTCTATAATTGATTATTGTAATATTGTGTATGGTGTACAAGGTAAGTGGGAACTGCAGGCATTACAAAATAAAGTCAATATACTAATTGTACAATTAACTGACAAGTCTTTGTATAGTAAGCGGAAAAGAAATAGATGTAAAGCTACTGAGAGCTATTAGAGAATGTTCTACTGCAGAAAGCAAACATCTTGTCTATTTTAGAAAGATTTAGTTTGTATAAAATTTCATTTGTGTATCGAGTAACGAAAGGGTCATATATAAATATTTTTAATTCTTGGGTTGTTCTTAAGCATAATATAAGAACAACCAGGTCCATTATTTCTTTAATTTTAGAATACCCTGTAAATTGTAGTACCAAGGCGTTTAGACATTCATTCCTGTATAGAAATATTACTAAAAGGAATGAGTTGCCTGATTGTGTAAAATGTATTGATGAATCATGTAATTTTAGATCAGTACCCACTGAGCACTTAATTAGTTTAAGGACTCCAGTTGAGTATTTGGTTTATCAGCCACCCTGAGTGTAAATGTAATACTGTGATTGATAACTTGGTAATTAGGTAATTGTGGATGGTAAGTATTTCTTTTAATTTAAACTTATTTTATTTTATTGTGTAAATTATAATGGTGTTCGTCGGTTGAGAGCAGTACATTTGTACTGATGAAATTGACACTTGAATAAAAATCACTCGAACTCAAACTCAAATCTGGATTGAGAACCTTCAAGAATATATTCCCTAGCAGTTTCTCGGTAAGCGTTTTCTATGTCTCGGTTTCAGCAGACACAAAATGTTTTAGGATAGGTAAATATTGAAATTTGCAGACAAATCTAGGTATTTTCAATTTATGCAATCTCAAATGGCCGTACGCAACGCAATGAAAGATGTTGGTTGTCTAAGAATTGTACATACTGTTATAGTTGGTACCAAATTTGATCTGTAGCTTGAATGCTAACCCAAAATCCCGTTCGAAAGTATTCCCCCCTGGTGTTCTTTACATTAGTCCAGAAATTATTTATACTGCGCTTCCTTATGAGATGAGCTGTACCATACTTCCTTCTAGGATGGGCTAAAAATTAAATTTATGAAGTTCTGCTTCTAATTTTTACGATGATAGAATGTAGTTTTTGAACTAGGCTCCCTCTCTGTTTTCTTAAACTGTGTTTCTTTGTACTTGTTTCAGGAACTCAATGAAATAAGATTTATATATATATATATATCTCCCATACGCACAAATTGAGTGTCAGTGGATGTGTCAAAACCTATATGATATACACTGGGTACGGCTTAAAAGTTATGTATATAAGTAGTAGAGTAAATGTATCAGTTTCGACAC
>JAQFZE010003221.1:0-12959 GCA_034695245.1 Dicyrtomina saundersi | reverse complement strand
TCTTTCTGTTTCTGTGGAAGGAGTTAAGACTTGGAAGCTGGAGAGTGGAGAGAGATGAGATGAGATGCTACGAGAAGACAGAAGATGATGATGGGATGAGGGTAAAAAGAAATACTTGACGGAACACAATGCAATAAAAAGGGAAGGAAGAGCGAGTAATACCTTTTGAATCCTTCTTACAGCATGTCATGCTATTGCAGTTTTCCTCCTTTATATAACTATACCCACAATAATATTATTATTCTATAACCCGTCCCTACTACTCCGTCAGTTCTGTCCAAGGAGACGTACATACTCACCGCTAGATATGTATAGCTAGTTGAGGGAAGAGATGAGATGTTTTCAAGACTCCGTCCCGAGAGTCTTGCCTTTCAGGATTCAAGTGTGTGTACATGTAATAGATGTACGCAATGCACGAACTGTCTCACAATTAGAATCAGCCTGGCTGAGGGCTGACTACTAGTGAGATAAGCTACATGTACCTATACCTACCTATTCTAATAAGTTATGCTAAGCTAAGCATCTTCGTGGTTCTCTAAGTACCTGTGTGTATGCATAGCTACATATCGCTGTAATTAGCGTATGTTGTGGTAGCGACGTGCAGGGAAATACAGACATAAAAAAACACATCTTTTGCATTTTGGCTCTCTGCACAAGCACGAATACGAATAACACTACCTTACGTATACATACGAACACTATAGCATTCAGCTTCACATCGGTCAGAGTCCAGAGTCAGAGCTAGTACTCACCTGCGGCTGTACGATCTTAAGCCCGAGAATTACGTATTGTTGAGTCTTTTGAGTGTAGAGACAAAGATGGACGACTAGAAATTATTTGCTGTTTTTTTTATACATATACATATATTATATTTTTCTGCGAGTTCTATTGCTATTAGATTTTTAGGTGGAGTTGGAGTTACGAGGGATGAAAATGAGTCTGAGCTGTGTGACTGTGTGGTTATGCGTGGAAGTTGGTTGGGTACCTCTCTCGCTCTGTCCGCTCGTCTTGGAGCCGTAGCTTTATTAGAATTAGGCATCATATGATGGATAGGATGGAGCACAACCCCGTTGCCTTTCCTGTTCTTCATTTGATCTGTGTGTAAGACGAGGACTGTGCAATAGCAACACCCCAGACCTGGGTGCAAATGTTCAAGTTCTTAGTCAAGTTTCCAGTATCATCATCATCATCGTCATCATCATTATTATCATTATTACCGTGATGGTGCATTCATATTCGTAGCAAGTACATCCTATAGCTTGAGAATGTACAGGGACATGAGGGGAATTCTGCATCAGTCTGCAGCAGTAATGACTCGAGTGTGGAGCGTACATGGGCATGTATGTAGGTGCCATGGGGAGGATATGCAGGTAGGTAGATAGATACGTATAGGTAGGTAGGATGTTCATAGTATATATGGCTTGGAGACAGAGTAACAAGGGGAAAATTGCGATGTTTATGTTTTGCTACGAGGAAGGGGGAAGGTGCCCTGCAGTGATTTTTCGCACGCTCGCCCGTAATCCAATGTTCAGAGTCTATACCTCGTCACATTCCACCCCAAGTAATATTATTATGGCCATGGCGTAATCATGATATGCAATTCAACTTAGGTAAGAAGGAAGGTAGGTAGGTATGGAGAGGTAGGGAGGTATGGAGTCTCATTCCTACCTACCTCCTCGCACTGGCACTGGCTCTGGCTCTGGCACTGGCACTGGTCCTGGTATTGGGTCTGGGACTCGTACGCTTTACGGCTTTTTACTAAGCCATATTACTGTGTGGCATTTTAGACAATTGCAATTGAGAGTCTCAACTTGACGACTACCCCATCAGTTCGTTCACCCTCACTCAGTCATAGCGGTTAGATGGAAAATGCTGTTCATTTTTCATGATAACTATGACACGTCTCTCTCTCTCTCTCTCTCTAGCTCAATCCAAAATTCAAATCCCAATCCCAACTAACAACCTGTCAGGTAAATCTATACTATAGCCTCAACAATATACCCCTATAGAAACAGATAGTATATTTACAAAAAAAAAATATATATATATACAAATCTTGAAAAAAAAATCGCTTCCAGATTTCATGTCATACATATAAGTAAGTATGCATTTACATGACCCATGTGTAATCCTAGTAGATATTTTCCACATTTTCACTCATTTTCCCATTCCCATTTTGAATTTTACCCAAAGCTTCATAATATCCTCTTCTCATCCACTCCAAGTTCACGTCTAGTGTTACCACATTTCATATATTTTTTCCCCGTCGTCCAAACCTATCAAATTATATTGTCATAAATTATCCTCAAAGGAACGGAATGGATGCATTGCTCTTTGGATTTGTTTTTTATCCGTCGTCGTCCTCTTCTTCTTTTTTTTCTCCTTCATCTTCGTCTCATATTTACGTAGTCATAGTCTGACCTGCGTAAGATGACAGGGAGTGCAAAAGTCAAATTCATGCTTACTATGTAGCTCAGAGGTACAAGTATATATTAGGCATTAATTTTTATTCCCATTAATTATTTGATTGACAGCCAAGTATTATGCATTTCCCACATCTTTGCAAAGAAAAAACCATTCTGATTTCCCATTTTGTCGGGGGAGGAGAAGGAGGACGACGACGAGAAAAAAAAATTAAATTAAAAGTGATACTAAATTATTACTATATGGGGGAGGGTGGAATTATATTACTTGGCAGGACAAATAATGTATATGTTGTAATAATTCCCAATACATATACTGTACAAGAAGGAAGATAAGTTGATGCTCACTATACAGGCAGGCAGACAGAGTTGTTTTTTAGTCTTGAGGTAAAAGTATAATGTTTACAAGGAATGCAGATATGAATCTGAGAGAGAAATGTAAAACGGTAATTTGAAAGTGATATGAGAGCGTCTAGTGCATGTGTGTGTGTGTGTGTGGGTGTATTATAAGGCTGTGAGTTTGCTTGTATGTTCCAATAGAGTTGGAACAGTTTGTCCTTTGGAAAGGATCCTTACCTTTTGATTTCCTCCTGTATACATCCATATTATGTGCGTCTCCATCTTTATCATTTGAATGCATAATTTATGCATCTCACACAGTACGGTTCTTTCTTTCATATCATGGCATATGGAAAGTTATGGAAACATTTTTATCCTCAAGTTATGATGCGATATAGCTTCTGTATTGATTGTTCATCGCAGACTCTCTATATACAGATATATATCGGGACGGTACTTCATTTCCAAGATTTTTTTTATATGAATAATAATAATAATGCTCCTACTACGCAGACTGGTGGAACTGTTTTTCAAGATGTAATTGCAAATTATTTCAAACTCGATTTTAAATGTGCTTCCTAGAATGACGAAAGAGCTGTGTAAAAGGTTTAGACATGGTACTTTACATGTATCATGATGAGCATTTGTACCTACCTACCTACGTAGGTAGCCGTCATTTTTACGTTTACTTTAGGTTGACGGTTATTCCTACATATCCATGATCACAATCAAATTATAATAAACTAGCGCTCTCATCCTCATTTTATTCTGTATGAAGAATAATCTGTGTATAGGGATGATGTAGATTTGACTCATGTATTTAGTGTAAAGTAGACACACATCTGAGTTGACGTGTTCCCTATAATATTGACAATTTACATGTAGACTTCTTCTCATAGGGAATAGAACGCACGAGAAACACAACAATTATGACTGCGTATGCTCTTACCTGTATATAGATAAAAAAAAATGACATCGACTCGGTTTTTAAATATTCATTTATGGACGCCGGGTTTCCAAGTTGTAAACCTGTTCATTAGCTTCGTATGATGTATTCATGAATGAAAAGAGCCTTGTCGACGGCTGTAGTCCCAGTCATAATCCATGTAGCACAATACATTATGATCATAATAATAACATTACTCTTCAGATCCTCAGTCTCTCACACACAGACTTTATTTTTGAATATCATTATTGCAACGTGTTGAATTTGGATTTGTTTTTATAATAATTTTCCTTTTTTTCTTCTAATGTTTAGTACAGGGAGATACTCCGTATTACTTACTAGTCAGTGATATAGGAGTTAGTATGTACGTAAGTAGAACGATAGAAAATAATGGTTGAGTCGTCAAAAATGTGCAGATGTAAAATCTGCATGTGCAGACGTAATAAATTCTATAGCGTAGTATGTAGTCACTGTTTTTGGAAACCTCTGGACCTGAAACGTATATTTTAGCTGTAAATATGTAATTTTATTATAACCTGTACCTAAAAGTAGAAAACAATGGAGAGTACAGTAGTCAATTTTTTTTTCCAATCGGAGTTTGTAATAAATTTTTTGATGGGATTCCATAGTGCTACTAATGTAAATTAATTACATGACAAGAATGTAAATGGAGAAGCAAGGAAATGACTGTGAGTTTTATTCAAATGAGTAATCCTGTAGGAAATTCTACCTCTTTAAAACCAAGTCCAAAATAGACATAATTTAAAATTTTATTTGTCAATTTTGATAAAAATCTGAATAATTATTTATAACATTATATAGCATTGAAAGTATAATGGATCTCCTGGAAGAAGGCTCAGAAAAAAACTAATTTACATTGAGTAATGTTAAAGTTTTAGTACTGGACTTTGAAAAATCCACCGGCAATAAATTGCCAATGTTCTCATAGAATTGCAAATAATTTATAAAGTTTTATGTGCTCTCCTGAGAAATAAATAAGAAAAAAAAAAGTCAACAGGTTGAAAACTCTATAAAGTTAAAGTAAAGGAGGTATGTCCTATGGCACTCGCACTATATACTATACGCTCCGGTCATGGAACAGAATAACAGAGATATAGATAATATATATATATATATGGATAAAAAGACATGATGGAGAGAAAAATATATGCATGTATAATATTACAAGTCGGCTCATTTTATTTCTTATCCTTTTAGTAATATTATTAATTTCTATAGATGTACTTACCATATACTTGTATCTTAGCATGCATGATATGAGTCTGGTGTGGAAGAGCGATGAGAAAAACATTTTTTAATGAAGTAACTATTGTTGCGTTAAGTAGTGTAACTGGTTCGTTCGGCATTGTTTTTCAATTGTTGTTGTCTCTATGCTTATTATTATACTAGTTGAGAGGGGAGCTGAATTAAACTATACCTATCTCCCCCTGTATGCAGTCTATATGAGCTACATAAAAGGTAATATGACTAGGACGATTACTTGGGAAAAGTTATTCGACTCTGTTTTTGCTAAAGTCTGACATTGACATTAAGAAAATTCAAGGATACATAGCTACTAATGTGTAAGACTTGCGCTTGAAAAGGAGTGAGGAAAAACAGGAGTTTATATATTTCATGATTGGACTGAACAATTGAGCAATTATTCTTTCGTAATTCCCTCCTCGGACAGACAATAATGGACAATGCACATATTATGTAGAGTGTAAACTATAGGGACACCGCCACGACCGGTTCTGGTTCTGGTTCTGCTCCGGTGGGGAGGTGGGGGCGAGTTTTGGTGACGACGACGTCGAACCAACTTCGTAATAATATTGTATTATTTTCTTCGTTTTATTTTAGCATTCAAATTTTATGGGTAGTCCTTCGTTTTTGTTTACTTACATTATTTTGCCTTGGCTAAATGCAAAACTTTCTTACTTGAAGTAAAATACACGGTCCAGGGACAATTTGGGAAATTCATAATATCCAGAACTATTGAAATTATTGAAAAAAGGAGATGTACAAAAACAAAAAGGAACCAACTGTTGAGAAATATACGTACGCAGTAGACAAATAGAATTGGCTCAAGAGACCGTACCGTGATGCGCATATCTTACAGAGATAATCGTAGTACTGGTATTACGTCGTTGCGGAATGAGAAATATCTGACTAGATAGACTATACGTAATTATACCGCTATAAGTAAGGAAAGGCGTAATAATAAGCTTTCGATTGTTGATACATACATGCTCATGATGCTCCTGCTCCTGCTCCTCATGCGACGGTTGAGGATGAGCTCCCCCATGGGATTTCATTAATTCGTTTCAATTTTTTTGTTTTTGTAGCCGTTGAGAGTGAGCGAGAGAGTTCAATGAAAGGAAATGAAATCCCGTTTCGTGTGAAATGACTTTTGGCTTCGATAGAGCATAAAAAACGTTCGACCAGCAAAAACAATTGACTAAGAATGAGGGAGAGAGAGAGACTGATAGCTATTAGGCGGCTTATAGCCGGAGTCCTATACACGTCTTGGTACATCTTCTTAAGACTTTACATTAGCGAGAAGACGCTCACTCACTCAGTTTGCTTTTGCGTTAAACCTTCTGGTTGACGTGATGTGATGTGATGTGATGGGATGTCGGTCGGTCGGTGGCTTTAGTAAATAAAAAAGTACATATAGATTTAGAGATGGCAACTATAGTCAGCTTCACTAATGTACATATCTCGTCTGCAATCTTGGTGGAATGGAGATAAGGAAATCATTCTGTGTTTGAGCCTCAGCGCGGAGAGTATACAGGAGAGGGATGAAATGAATCTTGATTTTCTTATGGATGGGTGGTGGTGGTGGTGTTGGTGGTGGTGGTGGTTGCAATGCATTAAAAAGACGTGGAGAGAGAAAGGTGAACGAACTAGAATTAAAATTGGATGGTGAGCTCTCGTTAATGTAATTCCTTGGTTACATTTTGTGCGTTGAGGTTCATTGTATAGTCCGCACCGGCACTCCATCCCCATGGTCTGGTCTAGGCTTTTAAACACCCCACCAGACTCCCCTGCCCCTCCTCCAAATATAAATAGTGCTCCTATAGGGAAGAGGGATGATTTTCACGAATTGTGTAATTAGTTCAGACTTGAGACGAAAGGGAAAATATACATGATTGAATGGATCTATATATCCATACAGCATAATATACTGTGTGTGCTCTCAAAAATGTTTCTGTATGCCCTCCATGAAAAACTATTGACAATGAGGAAAATTACGGTGAGTGATTCAGCTAGAATTGCCCTTATGTGAGTGTCTCCTCTATTGTTTGCATTTTATTTCTGGTAAAGTTAGAAATTGATTTCATCATCCGTCCGTTTCCACTGTAGACGCTACAGACTCGGCCACTCTCCTCTCTACCTGTCTCATGATGCATGTGGAAACTTGAGCTTTTAGGGTCTCATCAAGCGAAAATGCAAGGTCCAGGTTTGAATGTTGTTTAACCGTTGGAGCCCGGAGGCTTCCAGCCTGTGCACTAAGTCCATATAGAAATACGATATGCATTGGTAAATACAAATACCTACTCACATATTATAAACTGGCTCCTACCTTCTACATTTCCCTTTTTCCTTTATCAACAAAATTCTTTTGTTTTGATTGTATTTTGAAAACATGAAGATGCTCCTGAGCCCTGAGTCACTCCTGATATATACTTGAATTGACTTTTTTTAAAAGTTCTGGTGGCTTTTAAGTTATTGTTTAAAAAAAATACCTTTTCCGCTCCTCTATTGCTAAAGTAATGCTAAAGTTGGATGTTGTTTCTATCTGCTTGCTGGATTGGATTGTGGATGGATGATCATAGAAGGGAATTTCCAAATCTTGGGAAACTAATCAAACTTTAATGGAATCTTTATGTTTTCTATGCTATATGTCTGTACTGTACTTCTTTTCTGAGAGCTGAGCTATAGAATTTGAGAGAAAATGATGAAAATGATTGGAGAATGAAAATTTATGTTTTTGTTTGTTTGTGTATTCTTCCAGGGCTGCACGATTTGAAGAGTCGACAGGAGACGATTTTAATTAAACCAGAGGTATTAACACCACCAAGACCGTCAGTGATTCAACGAGCTCCAGCTCCAAAATCACCTTCACCAGCCTTATTCCCACCTGAGCAAGACGCACCATTAGACTTCAGTCAGGGAAATGACAGGTTGGTGCTGCTTTTTTTAGTTCTTTTAAATGAGACTCAATAAATATACATTGCAAATCTGTGGTACGAGAGTGTTCGTGTGACTCTGTGTAGTCCCAAGTACTTGTGAGAGATAGTAATGAGAGGGATTTATATTCCGTATTTGAGTGCCCCAGTTTGACAAGAGAGTGCTAATGGCATTGACTAATGAATGCCTTGAAATGGTTAAGATAGATTAGCATACTATTATTATGACTGCACTCGCCGTTCATGTTCCACCTGAGAGGGAGGAAGAGGAAAACGTTCATGTCCTATTAGATGCTATTACTATCCAAATGGGAATGTTATGTAAAATGTCAATTTTTTTTTGTTTCGCCTTCAACAGAGGAGGTTCAAGCACACAACCAGAGGACTACGAAGGGAATGGACCGCCGAGAGGTGGACGGATTGGAGGAGGGATATCTTCCGGGGGACAGAAAGATAATGGAGTAGATGGTTTACCGCCGGGTGGTTTGACCAATAATAATTTTGACCCGCCCGCCTGTCAGAATGGAAATATGGCGAATGGAATGAGTGGAGGAAGTGGAGGGATCTACCGTTTAGCCTCATCGGATCCACTTCCTCCGGTACATAGTCTTGGATTAGGTGGGCATTTCGGGTCGAATAGCGGTAGTTCGGGTGGGATGGGTGGTGGATTCCTGGGACGATATGATCCACGTCAGACTGAAGCACTCTTGGATGTTTGTGTCGGGGGGCCTGGGGTGGGACACTTAGGGAGCGACCCGCTACTCCTCCCACTACCAAGTCCAGAGTCCTTATTAGAACTTGCGGAACTGTACCGGGATGACCCTCCGGTACATGACGTAGAGCCTCCACAACCAGACCCCCCTCCACTACTCGCCCCCTTAACCCCCATGGAACCGAACGGAACTCAAACGCCAGACCACTGTATTGGAAATAGGGGCCACGATATCAAAATTAACACACAACATTATATACAACAGAGAAATTCTACAGTCGACAATAGTATTCAGGGTAAGTTTTTTCCGCTCTTTGACACCTGTATTCATAGTATAGTTGTACCTAGGTGGCACATTCATTATGAGAGATTATTTTGTTCCCATGATGTCACGATTGCTAGAATTAGCAATTAACGGACAAGAAAGAATTCTCATAGAAAGGGCATAAAAAATATACTGGAAGGTCAGGGAGGTGCTAATGAGGTTTTTCTATTTTTATTTTGTCCATCCAGGTCGCCAACAACAGTACGTTCAACAACCGAATGACTACTTTAACTTTGGCGGATTT
This sequence comes from Dicyrtomina saundersi, assembly GCA_034695245.1. NCBI lineage: Eukaryota > Metazoa > Arthropoda > Collembola > Symphypleona > Dicyrtomidae > Dicyrtomina > Dicyrtomina saundersi. The sequence goes on along the minus strand of JAQFZE010003221.1, from coordinate 3,777 downwards.
AATTTTACGGATGAATTCAATGCTGCGCTGGACAATCAATTAAATTTGAATACAGCATTGTTGGGAAATCCAGTGGCGTCGAACAATTCAAACATGATCGGTCATTGTCCATCTAACCAAATGGTAAACACCATAGTTGGGCTACCCTCTCCACCTATATCCTCCCCGGCAGAATTATCTTTACCGTCTCCTCCATCTTTTACTCATGGGTCACCTCCTGGTACTCCTTTCTCTCCTCTAACCATTACTGGTCCCGGCACACCTGGTTTCCCTCCTCGTTTCCATATTAGTCGCTCCATTGCCCATAGTCCCAGCTCAACGGCCAGCTCGAGTGCCTCCAATCGAAGACATTCATCCGGATCAGGGTCATCCTCGATCAATGATATCACCATCGTTCCAGCACCATTCCCTCTGCGGGTCTCCATACTCCAGCAAAGGGTTAGCGCACCTGATGCTTTCTTTTCTACTATTCTACCAACTTCCAACCACCCTGATGCCAGGCACAAACTTACATCTCACACAACTTTGACACAAAGAAACAAGATGACACTCTTCTTCTATCCACATTTTCAAAATTCCTTTCTTCTCCTTCTGCCCCTTCTCTACTCTACCTCACTCGCCCATCGACATTATTTTATTCATTTTATCTTCGTATATTTTTTTTTCTAAAATTCAATCGCAGTTATTTTTTTTCCAAGTCAAAAACTATATATATATTCGTCTTTTTTTTTCTCTTCAAGAATAAAATATATTTATGCACTGCGGGTTCATGGATGAGGCTCTACAATTTTTGGTTTGTCTTTTGGTGTCTTTCAGCAGCTTGGAATACCAAATGATGCTCCTGTGGAATTCGTGAATGGAGGTCATGGCATTAAAAATCCTCTTGCATCTCACTCACCTGAACGTCCCCATGGAGGAGATAGTGACAAAGCCCACAGTCATCACAGTGATAATTCTTCGGATTGTGGAGAAAGCTCCCGCTCGGCCGGCTCCAGCACTGGAAATGGTACGGGAAAACTTGCCTGCCGAATCTGTGGCAAAGCCTTCAACCTCCAACGATTACTCAATAGACATCTTAAATGTCACTCGGATGTCAAGCGTTACCTTTGCACTTTCTGTGGAAAAGGATTCAATGATACCTTTGATCTTAAGAGACACACAAGAACGCACACAGGTATGCCTTTGATTTCATCCTTTTTTTTACCTTTTTAGTTTAACATTACAAAAAAAAACCGGAATCATTTCTTCCTGAGCCTGCCACACATTCTCATATCATATTATGAACTCTGATAAAATGGAGGGAGTATAGGACTTGTCTCCTGTAGTCATCATCCCCTTTCAAATTTCGATAAATATTCCGCATTTAAATTTCAACTTGAACCACCTTTGCCTTGTTGCTTCCATTCCATTCTCTTGAATGTTAAGAGCATCGCATGCCCCGCTTTGAGACAAGTCTCAAGAGCTATGATTATAGGAAACGGCGCCCCAAAGCCACCCCACAGTTTTTTTTTTGTACAGAGCTCAACTGTGGAGTGTATCTCAAATCTAGACAACTAAGCGATATCCATAAATCGTTTATCATTAACTTAAATATATCAAGGTGGTAGGTAAAGAGGGGGAAATATTGGGAACAAATATCCACTCAAAACATTACCGGATTTTTTTCCCCTTAAAGATATGTAGTAGATAAGGGGCATATAGGTATATGTAATATGTAGCAGGAGCTATGTATAGATGCTTCAAATTGACTTCGATTAGGACGGGAGAAGATAAATATGGAGATACTTAAGACTCATACGGGTATCTGAATTGCTGGGGGCAACCAAGATTTACATGGGGAAACATTAGATAGTCAGTGAATTTATACAAACGTTAATTAAGATCCAAAGATAGAGCGAGAGAGAGAGAGAGAGAGGGATGATGCTCGGCATTGTAGACTCTAGACCGTATAGGAGATATGATAAATATGAGATAGGGCGGGATGAAGCACGCACCTTAACCATGCATTCCTTGAGTTATTATTTACTGCTCCTAGCTCTTCTACCTATTTTCCGATTTTCCAACATTTATCAAAATCTTGAGGGCATAAATTTAGATCTTGTGGTGCCTGTTTTTCTTTTCTGTGTCTCCCTCTAATTGTACAGTCAGCTTCGTACTTACAGTTTGAGGCTTGAGGTTCAGTATGAAATATATATGTGTTCGAGTAAATCATGTTTCCTCCTTGATATTTTATTTCCATAATATAAATTTTTTTTTTTAAACTGGACACGGTGTATTTAGGATTTTATAGAAGGTAGGTAGGTTTAAGTATCATGAAATTCTGTGTGTGTGCTTAATCGTCTCCCTAATTTCGTACACAAATAATCATAGATATTATATGCTGGGGTGCAGATGTAGATATGAGAAATTTATAGAGGTATGAGTAGAAGTGGGCCTTGGAGACTCTGCGTATAGATATGCACTCTTCTTGTGTGTGTGTGTTTGTGTGTACAATGAACTGGTTCTGGCATGGGTCCCAATTAAACATTTTATACAATTTTTTGTTTTTTTTTCTCTCTCTCTTCCCCGTCTGATCAATTTAGGTGTAAGACCTTACAAATGCAATATGTGCGAAAAATCGTTCACACAGCGTTGTAGTCTGGAGTCACATTGTTTGAAAGTGCATGGGATGCAGCATCAGTACGCGTACAAGGAGCGACGGACGAAAGTGTACGTGTGTGAAGAATGTGGACATACGACTGGAGAGCCTGAAGTTCATTACGTCCACCTCAAAGAAAATCATCCCTATAGCCCTGCCCTATTGAAGTTTTATGACAAACGACATTTTAAATTTACCAATTCCTCGTTTGCTAACATGCTCCTACAGGTGCGGTCATAGAAAATATCTATCTATTATAATATTATAAATACATATATATACATTCATATATCTCATATCTATATCAAATGACGACGAGGACATTAATATACCTATAGAATATTCTCCTATAAAATATTTCGATTTAAAGAGAAAAAAAAAAGAAAAACAAATTTACTTTGTATATCAGATATTTACTACTACTACTACTACTACTACTACTAGTACTACTACCATTGTTATTATTATTAATATTATTATTATTATACCAGAAACAAAACGAGTAGGTACATAATATAATATATATATATATATATATAGATACGAAAAAAAAATGAAAAAAAAAACAAAGCTTAACTTCGCATCTTGACATTACTCACGTATGAACCCCTTGACCTTCATTATATACACATTAGTATTCCCTATCCATTCCATATATGCACTCCTCCCGTCTACAAGACACTTCCATATACATACCAACTACGCAAACCAACTATCTAATGTTAGTACATTATTAACTAATCGTAAGTCCCACTTTATTTGATTTAAAGTTTTACAAAAAAAAAAGAATGTACTTCCCTTTTAGCATAGAATAATATACCACCACACGATCATCATCGTCAACATCATCACCCACTTCTCCCATCCAAAATCCACACACTTTCACTCTAAATTTTCCTCACATACATTACAAGCATAGAATATACACGCATACGAGTTACTATATGCTATTATACTGCTGTACAAGAGATCCTCATCAATTAACTTTGACCGCTAAAAATTAATGTTATACGTTTTTTTTTTCTTTTTCGCTATTTATAAATTCACACACACACACAACCATTTTTTTTGCACCCTTATGATTAGTCGATGATAAATTTGTCATACAATTGTTAATTAATATGTAAGTAATGTTTATT
>JAQFZE010003220.1:0-12961 GCA_034695245.1 Dicyrtomina saundersi | reverse complement strand
AGTAGTGTATTAGTTATATGCCCTGATTTTATTATAAAATTGTTCGCAAACTTAAAAAAGAAGGTAAAAATTACTATGTCAGGCCTACGGCCTGGAATAATCTTAAAGACATCGGAGTTTAGACCCTCTGCCAGGCCTTCGGCCTGGCAGGGGGTCTAAACTCCGATTTTTTCCTAGGGGTGTCTGACGGGACAAGCAAGGATAGGACCTTGCGGGGTATGAGTGGCCCCATGAGTTTTTTTGGTTTATTCTCTATGCATCGCTACGTTTCTTTGCTAACGTGATTTTGTGACGTAAGTTGTAAAATTGGGGCTTTATCGAGTAATGAAGGTTTTATAGTAATTGATGATAGAATGAAAGTATACATGCCTGTATGTTTCTCTTATATTTATATATTCACTTATTGGCAAAACTACAACAGTATTAGTATAAGTTTTCAATTTAAGCGCCTATCGGACTATCGGATTAGGCTTTTAGAACTAACCGGAGCCTAATAGTATTTCTGAAGTGCGAGGTCTGATGCCAATAGCTCTGGCATTTTCCTCCAGCCTCCAGTCCTCCTTAAAGTAAACTCGTAGATGCTGGTTTCCTAGCCTGTTGTTTCGTTACTGTTTTTTCATGTGGGGGTTAGCCTAAATGTTTTCGTAGTTTCGTCTTTCTTACCCAGTAGATTAGGAGAAGGAAATGCAGTAAATACAGTTGTTGAAATAATTCTTACATAATGCCGAACAATCATAAAAAAAAGTACTCTGAGGAGAATTGAAATCATATTTTTTGTATTTTTCCAGTAATTAGATTATTATTGTCTATAATAATTTTAGCGAATTAAAATTGGAAATAGTTCTGCCATTTAACGGCATTTCCATTCAAGAACTATAACACCGTATTTTCTGTAATAGTACACACCCCGTGTATTATTACTTTTTATACTGATTTTATTTGATGTAGGACACTTGTCATTGACTTTTTATCTCATTAACTAAATAAATTTACACCCCTTCTATGTACTAGCCATTTCTCCGTAATGAACAAAATTACTATCTACGAAAGATTATACTACGTCAATCAAGGTACAAGCCCGTCGGCTACGAAATAACGAAAAACAAAACGTCAGGTTTCGAGCCCTAAAGAGCTTCATTCGGCTCGGAATGGAAGTTGGTATCTTCGGAACGGAAAATCGTGTCGTGTCCGTCTGTTCGGTTGTAGGACATTTTCCTCCTGAATATTTTCCTCCCAACTTCGTACCTAGGACATTTTTCTCTTTAGTATTAAAATGGCAGCAGTTGCAGCACTAAAATAAACTGGTCTTCCTTTCCAAAAAAATTATGTTTTTGCTTATAATAAACGTTAATACATTAAATGAATTAATTTCAATAAACTTTTTTCATACATCAATTTATGAATCTTGGATATTTTTAAGATTGTATACGAATGCATAAATTGACTGAAAACGAAGGCTAGTTTATTGTAGTGATGCCATTTTAATACTGGGAGGAAAATGTCCTCGGTACGAAGTTGGGAGGAAAATGGCTGGGAGGAAAAAGTCCGGGAGGAAAATGTCCAGGAGGAAAGTGTCCGTATACCGTCTGTTCTAGTGGGATGTAATGAAACTGCCGAATAGATAAATATAATTTCCGTGGCGAAGCGAAATTCTATTTAGGCTTAAATGAACCATGTCGCATTAAAGCGTTTTTAATAGGTATGTATGTTATGTGTTACTTTAAAACCATTCGGGTTTCATACAATGTATAGTATGATATATTGAATAAAATGCACAACGAGTATAAGGTACCTAGTTTATATTATGTTAAAATTCATTTTTTAAATTTTTATATGTACTCTGTTGAATAGTTTTAATTGTAATTAGTGGTAATAGTCCATTTAAAAACTGCATTAGCTGTGTTAACTGCTGTTACCAAAGAGAGCGTTCTTGGTGGCAGCAATATTCTGTCCAACATTCAGAAATGCACTTTAATGGAGTATGTATAATCTATAGTATTTTTGGGTGCTGTATTTTCAGTTTAAAAAATCACGAAAAATCGAAAAAGCATATGTTACTCTTGGAGCGTTGGGCAGAAGAAAACAATATTACTGACACTGATGACGAAGGTAATGGCGCTATATCACAAGAAGTAGAAGAAAATTCGCCTGGGACAAAGGAAGAAAGTTGTAATTCTTCTAAACATCGCTCCAGTAAAATGCCTTCTGAAATTACTGAATGTGTCATTGCCTCTCAAATAAGGTTGGGAATTGAAGCTCAGTGTACTAATAATCCGACACAAGAAACTTCCAGTGATAGTTTCCCTGGTGAAGCGGATGTAAAATGCCAAGTAGCAAACAGTCCTCTTTTATTTATATCTGAAGAAGAAAAGCAAAGCAATGTTTCTGAAGCAATAACCAAAAATAAAGAAAAGAAACGGCGGCGCGCTAATAAGTCAAAACCCAATACGAGTTCTGCATTGATTACTTCAAACGGCGACAGGGATTCTACTGTAGTATTGGATTCATCAGAACAAAGATGCTCTTCAAAAACCGTTAATTGTTCTCATTGCAGTGAGAAGTTTGATAGTAGGTCGAAATTGTTTAAACATTTAGAAAAAACTGGACATGCTTTACCATCTGAATATGTATCCCCCCTGGGAGAAGCTAACGCTTATTCTAAGAAAAGGGGTAAAACTAAAAGAAAATGAAACTAGTTTTATTCCGTACTCGTTTGATAATTAAAACTGAAATAATAAAAAAAAATATCTAAATTTTCTATTTTCTAACTGTTGGTTTTAATTATTCCTTTACACAAGCAATCCAATTTCTGTTACGGTAATGAAGGTGAGAATCTTCTACGGCGGCTTCTGAAATACCTTTGCACTTTTCAGCTCAATTTATTAAAGTGTTTGGCATGCGCAATAAACTTCAGTTAGTTTAGACATCTAACGACACTTGCTACAGTAAATCAAAAATGTAATTATTTTTAAGCGAAGCCAGAGCGAAGCCAGAGCGAAGCCAGAGCATAATGCCTTTTTGTAATTCTGTGGAATATGGGGCGACCATTATATTTACTTTTTTTTTTAACTTTAAGCAAATTTCCGGGATGCTACGTGAAAGAACATTCTTTTTACTGTATATCAGGTATGAAATTTCAACAAAAACTGACGTGGAACTATGGGAGTGAAAAATGCATGTTTCCCCGTTTATGCAATGCTAAATTATTTACTTCAAAAAATTGGTGGCGGGAAACAGGTTGTGCAAATTCAAAAAATTTTCACATGCAACCATGACACACGTTGATAAGTAGTTTAAAAAATAAATTGAAGTTCTGTGCTAAGTTTCAATATTTTCAAAAATTTCCTTATTATTCCGAAATTTCTGCTCAGAGACCATAGTGCAATGGCCTGGTCTAGAACCGACCAGACTATTTCGGACTAAATTTTTTCTAAATCATGATGCTTTTGCAGTTTTTTTGCAATAAATGTTGTGGTAACCAAAAAATGTTTCGAATCTTGTACCATAAAATATGGTCCGTCCTGGCGTGATCCGAAATTTTCTGATTTGGTCCGAAAACACTCAAACCACACCACACCATATTATATGGTCCAGACGAGGCCACTACTGTGCATTAGCCTAAAAGGATACACCAGTCACTAAGTCATTTGAAGATCGATAGTATGTGGCAAAAATGTCTTGTGAATCTGTCTAGGTCCTAGGTATCGAATGCCCTTAAAAATAATTGTTTGGTTCGCAACAAGCCATACAAGTAGTAGAACTTCCAAGCCCGGGGTTTGATTTTACTCAACTAAATCAGGACACCCGTGCTCTATTGGCAGGGTTCTATTCTTCTAATTGAAAAACGACTAGGTGCTTGAAAATGATAATTAATAATAATAATAGCTCGTTTCCCAGGGTCCAGGAGTAACATTAGTATTCCATGATTAACCGTAATGTTTAACTTAATTTTCTGCAACTCAGGATTAAAGGGGTAGTTACTGTCCGATAGTATCGACATTGGTGTTTTTTTTCAATGCTGCCTTGAATATGATTGCGCTAAGTATTTTCTGTTGGCTTTAATTATTGTTTGGATAATATAATAATAATAAAATTCTACAAATATTCAATGAGTTGTGGCATCTAATTCAATTTAAATATTTTACTCTTTAGCGAAGTGAAATGGGCTTATTAAGTAAGAGTCATGCATAAAGTTAAGTTTGAGTGCACTCAGTCTTAATCAGCTCAAGGGCCAAGTAAAAATCAAAAAGAGTTTCGTTGTCCATTATTTTTGTTGTATCGTTTCGTATTCAGTTGGTAAAAAAAGAGACAAAATTCATTGTATGGTTACAGTAGTAATATATATAGGGCACTACAATCTAACCATATGATTAAACGTTAAATCAAACGTATGCAGTAGCATAACAAGTGATACGTAACGAAAATAATAGTAAGCATGCCAGTTTATATTCTATATCAAGGAAATAGGAAATTGAATATTCTCTAGTATAGAGCAATAGAAGTAGGCAGTTTGATTCAGTGGGATAAGCAGTTTGGTAGAACATAAGAAACCGGAAGTTGGAATAAATTGTCCTTCTGCTTAGAGGAATTTACAATAGCTGGTTTCAAATAATATTATAATAATATTGCTTTTTCGTAGGTTATTTACATTTTCTCAATTAGGTAATACAACGATCGATGAGTTACAGCGTGATTTTGACTCTCCAAACTGTTTTAAAAGATGCAAAAATTAATTATAAAAAATAAAATGACTGGCTTAAAAGTCAGTCATTTATGATGCTCGTCAGCTCGTCTTCAGTTCTGATTCTGCTGGTGAAGTTATTGCACAACAGAAAAAAAAAGCGCTAGGCAAACTTGTTTGATTCAATAATGGAAGCAAAAAGTTTGTGCCAGCTCAGTGGGTTGCACGCATAAGTGGTTAGTTGGACACAATTAATCGAACAACAAACACCAGTGTATTATTGCCTGCTTTGTGAAAAAAGTTGTTCCATTTTTGGTAGTATGGCGCGATTAGTTGCACAATTATTGTGAGCATTTTGGATATCATACTAAAAACATCAGCCACGGATATTCGTCACGAAAGAAAATGTGCAGCTTAGATGTTGTTTTGACAGAAGCAGTGGGCGCTCTGGCATCCAGTGTGAATTGTAATCCAAGTAGAGCTTTGCGATCGATTGAAAGATTAAAGACGTGTTCAGCTTTATGATTTGACGCATTGAAGACTGTTATTTTTGGTTTTTCATAATATCTAAGTTTCAAACAGCCTTTTGTCCCCTGTTTTTTACTCGAGCTGCACAATCCTCAACTGCCCACAACTTCCCATTTCATTGCAGCTTTTATTTATCGCTTTATTTACGTTAATTGTGTATGTATATACAGGGCCACTTTTTTTTGACGTTTCTGATTGTTTATAAAATCTAGCATTATGTCTATTGCAAGATTGCAGCAGGTACTATGTATATCGAAATGAATACCAATCTTGCGCAGGGTTCGGAGGTGGTATTAACATGCTTGGGCAAAACCATGATTAAACCTTGGTATTGAAATTCTAAACCAGTTAAGAAAACATAACGTGGTAAAACTGATAACCAGTAAAAAGTATTTTTTAAAGAGGTTATCACTTTAGAAATTTGCAGACTTATTATTGCAACGTTATCGTTTGGTTGGTTGTGAGTAAATTCATAGGCAATTGGAATGGGTAAAACTTCGTTATCGAGAAAATAATTCAAATAAGTTTACAAGTAGTTATCATGTGTCTTAGCTAGAATCTGGAAACAAAAGACGGAATTGTCCCGGGTGTAGTTATAGCGGGAAGTCGGGTATTATCGGGATATCCAAAACATTTTAGCCGAACATCAGCCGATTTTAATGCGGTTTGTTTTATTCGATGCAGAATACAAATGAGCACGAAAGGAAAATTCAAATAATAACTTGAAGATGTAAATCCCTCAACCTTATAAACAGAAAAACATAAAATAAGTTTCCTTTGGTCAGATGCGCGGGATTATTTAACATTCTTACTTACGGGCAGCGGTGGACTGGCAAATCCCGTGAGACTCTCCTGGACCGAAGCGGAAGGCTTTTTAATAAGGATATTCGATTAACTGTAATGCTGATCGAATCATACGTTTAAAAAAGAATGTAGCCATTTCGCGTTTTCCCCAGGCCCTGTGGGAGCCCATTCCGCCCCTGCTTCCGTTATAAATCTTAAATGATACGAAATGTAGGCGATTTACAGTTCTAAAATATCGCATCCCAAACAATTAATATTAACAATATTGTACCTTCTCGAAATCCTCTTATTTCACCTTTACAGAATAGAAGTAGTTTACAAATTGAAGTTTTGAGCAATATTTCTTCTTTCATATATATTGAATGATCTCTATTTTCCTGGTTCCGTGCGTGTTGGTTTAACTTTTAGCCTACTTAAATTAACATATTCCAACCTTATTACACAGTTAACTGTTTTAATTTGTTTTCGTAAGTACTTTGTATCCTGAACTGCATGCACAATTGGATCCCGGAGATTAATTATTATCCAGATAATATTTTAGCAATTTGTAATTAAAATTCATATTTTGAGATTGCCTGAGTACAGTAGCAACGTTGTCAGGAATAATGCTGTCCTTAATCAACTAGCCAATTAACTTCCAGGGAACGTAATCCCTCATCATAAAATTCATTATAATATTAGTACCTTTTATCTTTTGGTGTTTTTGCAATGTTAAGATCGGCGAGAAAGGTGGAGGTACAAGTGATTGCCTTACATTTAATTATTGAAATCGCAACCATGAAATAAAACCTCATGCCGAAAGGAAGATGCCAGTACAGGAGGCGGTGGAGGCGGTAGTGTAAGTTCATCATGAGGTGTTAAAGAACTGTCATCAATGCTTCTGCTTGATTTCAATGATGAAGACCTTTTGAGGATAATTGGCTCCGAACAGTGAAGTCGAGAATGACTTCCATGATGGCTATTTACGCCGCTGTTCTTGCGTTCTAAAAATATGTAATTATATTGTTGCTCTGTCAATAACATTCCTCAGTGGCCAATTTAGAAATTAGTAATTAGCTGAGATGATTGACTCGCAAATTTTGATTGACCAAATGAAATTCAAATTAATATTGGCGCTGCTAAATATCTTACTTTTTATTTACTCCATGGTCTCTATGCGAGTAGCAATAGAAATGAGATTCTAAACTTTCTAGTCTTAAAATCCTGCATTTTCTGCGTCTTAATTATACCAGTTTTGAAAGATACTTTTCATTATTTTAATTTAAAAGTCTTGAAATTTCGAGAATGTGGGCAAAATGGAGTTGTGTCTGTGCAGATTTGATAAAATTTATTTACTGAATTGAATAAAAATTTCTAAAGAAAGGTAAAAAATCTACAAAGACGTTTGTTTTTTAAGCCCCCCTCCCCCATAATTTTGTGTTAGTTTTAGTTTCCATGCCTCACACCATCCCTCCTCCCTTTTGTGGAAGTGAATAATGTATGACCCCTTAACCTTAAGCATTACGTACATGAAATTTTTGTCGCGCATTTGCGAGCAAAATACAATACTGGTTGCAATTCATTTATCTAATGTATTTTAAATCTTTTATATTCCGAATTTATATATGTATTTTACGAATACCTATTCGCCATCACTAGTTACAGATTTTTAAATCATAGTAAAAGAATCGTATGTATATCTAATCTAATTGTATACATATTTCTGGAATAAAAGATTGGTACAACTTAATTTGATAATGAATATTCATCTGATTTTTTTTTCACTGCGTTGCGCAGCACACGTTGCTACTATGAATTACTTGTTGAAAGCTAATTGTTTTGAACAAACATTTTTCTAGAAAGGAACACTAATTAATTTCAGTGATATGATGCTGGGCAGAAAATGTACTCGTTATGGAGTTGGGAGAAATATTCCCGGGACGAAAATATCCTACAACCCCTGGCTAACTAGCGCTTAATTATTTACTAAGCAATTAAACATCTAGTAACGTACTAGTACGTACGTCAAATTCTTAAATTAAAGGCACTCTAGTTATAGTAAATATCTGTAATTTAAGAAACACTGTTATCAGCGCGCTATTGAAGCCTATATTTTATACTGGTATTTATTTCTTGTGACTTCGTGGAAAAAATTCGTACTAAATTCTTACCAATATCGATGTTGGCTCTTAGTTCCGCTCGACTATGTTGGGGACTGTTTTCCTCGGAGTTCCCGTCCATATCCATACCGCAAAAAGTGCAAAAGATACAGCACCATTTACGCATGCATAGTTTAAGTGCATTATGAAGTGGTTGGTGCAATGCAAGAAGAATAATTGGATGAGCCGACGAATGAGCAAAGGCAGCCATTAGTGTTATTTCATAAGCGTATGGCGCAGGATCCTCCCATACTCCTGTTCCTACAGGCAAAGTACAATCACTTGAAATATTAATATGATTATAAATTAGATGTTTGCCAGCTTTGTTAAGGGGCTAGTGAGGCAAGCCCTCTAAGCAAATACCTACGCTTCGACTACTTGCTCTGATCTGGCAAGTGTTGGCTCGCTAGTCGGTCAGCAATGTCACAAAAATTTCGGTTTCGGCTAGTTATAGAAATGGTAGATTGTCTTGAGTTTCAAAAATATTTTTACAGTGCATTTTGTTTAATTATTCCGGAAAAAATTTTTTGTATTTTTCTGTAGCACATTTGCTACATATGACCAAACCTATGTGATACCACGCGCACCCAAAAATTGTTACCACACATCTCTCGCCAAACCTTTTTTTTGTTTCCTATAAGGAAGAGGTGTTTAAATAAATATAGACTACGGACCAAATTTTCCTGATCCGACCTTATGCGAAATATTTGAGCTGCAAACCAAAAATGTGGTGGGGCAATTTTTTTTTCTGAAAATTTTTTTTATTTTAAGTAATACTATTTTTTGAAAAATTCAATTCAAAATTTAGGAAATTAGCTATTTATGTTATGCTAATAAATAGATACCTTCGAAAAATGGACTGTCTTTATCAGAATGAATTACTGCTATTAGAATAGTTGGTTATGTATGTACTGTCATTTAACACCACCCCTCGATCTGACCAATGATCTCGTTACTGCCATAATGGCTGTAGAGAGACTGGAACGATAGGACATATCGTTGGAAGGTGTCCTCGTGGGAAGATGATTCGTAACAACCAACATCACGCAGTTCGCCAAATAATTGCTGAACCCATGCCAAAATTAGGGTAAAAAGTTCTTAAAAAAGTTGAATGTACAAAAGATGGTTCAGGGCGAGTTGATATCATTGCTAAAAGTTCAGCAACAAAGAAAGTAATTATTCTTGGCCCGTTTGTATGGAACAAAATGATTTAAATCAATCGGAGGCCGTACTTCAAGAAAAAAAGGAATTTATGACCCATGCATCTCTTTCTTTAATCATAAATTTGGGCTTAAAGAAATCCCAGCAATAGGGCTGTGCATTCGGGCTCGCGGGACGAAAAATGTTTTTCATAAAATGAAAGCTCAATGCCTACCTTGTGCTCTGATTAAGGATATAGGGCTCTCAGTTCTGAATATATTTGTTCAAATCTGTGCTCATCATTTATATTCTAGTTTGCCAACTAAATAATTTTATAACTTTGATAATATTATACACTAGCAACCATAATGTACGTATAACAAACTTGCGAACAGTATGCTGATTTCTTTTAGGCTATCCTCATAGAAGGACAGTGGCACTTTTTATTTAAATAAAGTTGTCTCTCTCTTTGCTTGACACTCAAAGAAAGTCAAATTCTTTAGTACCTACAATATTTTTAAGTTTTTCTGGTTCAAAATGAAAGTAAATAATAAAATAAATAAAAAATATTCATTAGGTCGGTTTAACCAAAGTACATACAACCAGGCTCAACCAGTCACTGTGGGTGAGGAAATAATAGGCTACCGCGTTAGATCGTCTCGGTCTTTGTACCCTTTCACCTATCCCCGTCCCCTCCTCTACAGTAAAGGAGTCCCATTCCCTAGGCCCCTACAGTAAGTAGTGGACGTTTACCGTACAACACAGAGCCGTAAAAGATTAGCAGTGGCCGAGGATTGAAGCCAGGTCTGAGACTGGAAAGTTTGTTCCAGTCTACAGTCCTAACCGTTCACCCAAGCACGCCTGCTTTGATGAAAGTAAATAAGCAAGTACCGTATTTGCTGCCTTATTCAAATTTCGACCTCCTTGTGTTATACCGGACCTGTGTACTATTTAATGCCCATACACTGGAATATAACAATATGTTCAAAAGACTCGTGTACTATTCAAATTCCCACCTCCCAGACCCGTGTGCTATTACAGGGAATACGGTAATTGCTTTATTGTCAAAATCACAGCGCTGTTACATTGATTCCCAGGAATGTGGTCTGGTCCAAAGACCGGACAGGAAGTTACTATGCATGGTCTGCTCCAACTTTTTTTACCCTACTATTTGATTCCTATTAGCTCATGCCACGTAAACCTATTGTATACGCACAGTACCCATGAATTATGCATGGATAAAGAGTGTTTCCGTTAATATTATTCAGATAATGTCTAAAATTGGAGGTCCACTCGTTCCTGCATTGGATGAAAAATATCACTCACATAATTTATAACCACTAGAGGTATTCATGATTTCACTGCAACTACTTTTGGCACTATCTGATGTTGATTTCGCTAGACAAGTTAAAAATTATAAGCCTAAGGATCTCGCTTTCAGATTTAGTCATTGTTGAAGTTCAAAGCGAGACCCTTAAGGCTAAAAATGTTTTACTTTTCTAGTGAAATCAAGTCTTTGGCACTATAACGTAACAAATCAAGCAAAATAAAGCTCGGCTTAGCTTACATTTTGTGAAAAGCATTTGTCGCCATGGGGACAACAACTTGGAATCATCCTGGCCTATATAGTAGTTGCAGTCATTTCTTTTTATCTGGGTTTTAAAAAGCCACCTTTTAATAGAAAATACCATGACACTGGTATATACCGGTATGAAGTGTTAAATACTGGTGAATACATTTATGAAGCCTAAAATATTTAAAACAGGTGCTAATATAATTATAAATCTAGGAAAAACTCAACAGCACATAATACAAAATATCTGTAATGCTTAATACACAAAATCTTATTGCTTCATTTGGGGGAACTTAATTATGTATTTGCTACATAAATGCATTTATTTAGCAAATACCACAATTAACTAGTTCAGTATTCGGCCAAGATGTAGCAAATCATTGCGCATTTTTGCGCCTCAATTCTGCTAACCTAAAATAATTTGTCGGTGTAGTCACCAAAATCGGGTTTGTTCTGTGACCTGAATTCATGTAAACAAAACTTTAGCTTCGTCATTCTATTATAATGAAACCTACAGACTACAGATATTTCTTGAATAAGTTTAAATGCAAGCAGACGTAGGACATTGTCTCTCCGTTCTCCAATCATCTATTTGGTGAAGAGCAATTGTACATTTTATTCATTAGCTTCGCCATATCGTTCGTCCAGAATAGCATTGATTGTATGCGTTGATTTGGTAGCTACTTTTAATACTTGTCATTTTTGTAGGACTTTAAAAAAAATTTACCCCACCTGTACATAGCTGGCCAAAAGTTTGAAACTCCACTCCGCTCCACTCCACTCAAATTCAAAAAATTTCCCTTTAATTTTAGAAACTCCACTCGGAACTCAAAAAATTTTTATGTTTTGTTTAGGAACTCGCGCTCCACTCAGAATCCGAACTCAAAACATTTTGGAGCTCGAACTCAAACTCAAACTAAAACTCATTTTTAGGTATCCTTGGGTAGAATAAGTATATTCAAAAATTAAAAACAAATTTTAGGTTTTAAGGGTTTGAACTCAAACTACTAACCAATACGAGCAAAATTTAGGTAGATATTGATGAAAATTTGAAGTTTCTAATTTACTAAACCATAATTTTTCACTAGATATTTGGCTGCAACTTTTTTACGTATTTGTATCGAACCCACTAATGTTGCATTAATTTACGGCTGCTTTAAAAATATCTTCTAGGAAAACTAATTTTTTTTAAATAGCTAAATTGTATATGTCATATTTCTTCCATGTACATAGTAAGTATCAACATAGCCTCGGCGGCGTCAGTCTCGTAAGAGACTGGACCCCTGATAATTAATCAGTATCAACATTTTTGGTGATACCTTCTTGTAGTATAATACCTTGTTTTCTCTCATACAACGTTTGTCTCTAGTTGTGAATTCCAATTGTACGCAAGGAGGTCTCTAATAGAACTCGTGGCTATGACCCAAAATACTCCTGTATTTACTAAATCAATATTTAATTAACGCACGATTTTAACCATTTGTGAATACTGCTATACCGCAATAAATCTGAATTCTTAGTTTTCTTAGAAATCTGATAGCTGCAAACAGACCTGATATTTTCAGTTTTGAATATTATGCGGATATTTAATTGTACACGGGGAGAAGCTCGCGTTTGAAAAGTACGCCGGGCGTACTATCAGAGAAAATAAGGTTGAAGGTAGGTATGTAATTTAACTATAGGAGTTCTGTTATAAGTATGCTGGGTTACGTAAATGCATCGTACTACTAGTTTTGAGTTCCGTCTTGGAACTCAAAAATGCACTCAAATATTTCTACGATAAGAGTGGAGTTCTGCTTTGAGTTCCATATTATGGCACTCCCCTCCACTCAGTTTGGAATTCAGGAATTTTCAGAACTCGAACTCAGAACTCAATGGTACCTTGGAACTCGCGCTTTGAGTTCTGAGTTCCGTGCTCTCAGGGTTCGGCAGTGGTAAATACTACTGTGGTAAATACCATGGTAAATACCGGTAAATACCAGGGGTGGTAAATGGTACCGGGATAAGTTGGCCCCGCATATCTTGGCCCCGTATTAGTCGGCCCCGGAGTTCTTGGCCCCGAGAATTCTGGGCCCCGAGAAATACTTGGCCCCGTCA
>JAQFZE010003219.1:0-12963 GCA_034695245.1 Dicyrtomina saundersi | reverse complement strand
AGATGCAAAACATCATATCAGACCTCTACTACCTACATTTTTCCAATGTACAAAATAGGCTAAGACGTGTGCTTTTTTAAAAAAAAAACATTGTTTAAAAATTTGAACAAGTTTGAAAAACTCTTGTTTCTACAATTTAAAAATCAGCTAATTTAGTTATCTAACATTTTCTGGGCGTGTTGTGTAATTGTAATTTCTTTTTGTTACTTTTTAAATTGGAACATTACAATTTTACTTTTTTTTTAAATGTTAAAATCACAATTTTACTCTTTTTAAAAAACGTTAAAATTACAATTTTACTTTTGTTAAAAAATGTTAAAATTACAATTTTACTCTTTTTAAAAACGTTAAAGTTCCAATTTTTACTCTTTTTAAAAAACGTTAAAGTTACAATTTGGAACTATTTGCAGAACGTAAAAGCCATAGATAATTTTTAAAAATGCCAACAAACCACAATTAACTATTTAAAAAAATTTTAAACTACAGTCAAATACAAACTTAAAAAAGTAGCGTTTACTCGTTTGATTTGTCCTTTGTAAAACGTGTTTAAAGTTTTAAAAAAAATTATTGGAAATCTAGACCATAAGTAGTGTAAAGCAAAGGTGAAAATTGTGAATAAAAAATCAATAAAATGGAATATATGTAGGTTACAAGTTCCGAGTCAGAAATACAAAACAGTTTAAATATATTCCTCATTACTAAGTTTGACAGTTTGGTCCCTGTATGCCCCTTTAAGTGTTATTCACTGTACATTTAAATGGCGTAGTAGGAACTATATGGCATATGGTGGTCTTATAGTATTAACGTACCGGATATGTCTATAATACAAAGTACATACAAAGTAAATGTGCAAATAATAAATATTTGGGAGATTAGGACAAGCAAGTGTGCGATGGAATGGTGGACTGAGGGCGCAAAGTAATAAAGTGATTTGATTGATTGATTTTTGAATTATCTTTTTTATTATGCGCAGGGAATGTGGAAAGACTGCAAGAGTATTAAATAAAGTAGGTGATTAACTAACTCGAGGCTAAAGTGAGGAATTTGATTTGAAACACACACCTATCCTACCAGCTGATCAGCTGTCTCATCTCGTCAATCTCCTCATGCCACACAAGCAAATAAATCAAATCTCAAATTTCAAGACTTTTTTACCTGCCACTTGACCACTTCAATTTTTGAATTACCATATGCCATACAACTAAAACGCACAGTTCCCAAATTCTCTGAAAGATTCTGAACCGAGATTAGCATCCCACACCCTTTTAGCCCTTCAGTCACTTTTACACACAAAGAACGGCGCATCAATAAAACCCAAATTACCTTCTTTTTCTGCCCCATGTTTTAAGATCAAGTTTAATAAGACGCAAGCGAGATCATAGGTTTCTATTCTACACAATCCACGCTATAGGGATCTTCCACAAATGATGTCATGGATGACAAGATTAAATAGGCTTCCCTTTAAGTAAAAAATATAGAGCAGATCTTGAGATCAAAAAAATCAAACACGACATTTCTTCGTAGAGTAGATGAGTTTCATATTTAAAATATGATTAATGTTCCCAATTCAAAAAATATGAAAAGTGAGCATGAAAAATGAAACGTGGAAAATTATGTTTTAAGAAAATTCTTTGTATAATTGAAAATAATTGAAAATAATTGTGAAGCCTTTAAAGTCGCTCGTAAAAATTAAGAAATTATAATAATATGTGCACAGAGAAAAGACTGTAATCAATTTCCAGAGAATTTAGCATCTGTCAAAAATCTGTCTTGATCATAATTTCTATTATTTTCTCTGAAGAAACTTGAAATTGCACTCACTCACTGTAATAATAAGTTTGAGCTGTCTAATTTCAGTCATTTCTACTACACGCCACATAATCCTCTATTCTCTATCCAAACACAAGGGTCGTACATACTTAAATCATCCCGCATGTCATATGTGCATGCAGATTACGGAAGGGCAAAATGGGGGCGTACATAAATTGCGTGGTACAAAAATCGGAAATTTTGAACCCTTACCCCGCACCTTTTTGTTATTATGTATTTACGCCCATGTAAAAGGATAGACAGTTTGTACCCCTACCCCGCACCTTTATTGTAAGTATGTACGCCCATGTTAAAAGATATAAATTTTGAACCCCTACCCCGCACATTTTTTTGGTCTGTATGTACGCCCATGTAAAAGGATGGACTGTTTGTACCCCTACCCCGCACCTTTCTTTTTAGTATGTACGCTCATGTAAAAGGATAAGGAACGTGCAGCCCTACCCCCCGAAAACTGTACCACGTAATTTGTGGACCCTCCTAGGGCGGAATAAGGGCAACACATGGTATGTA
The DNA here is from genome assembly GCA_034695245.1 of Dicyrtomina saundersi. Classification (NCBI taxonomy): domain Eukaryota; kingdom Metazoa; phylum Arthropoda; class Collembola; order Symphypleona; family Dicyrtomidae; genus Dicyrtomina; species Dicyrtomina saundersi. Next base: position 10,623 of record JAQFZE010003219.1, on the reverse strand, counting down.
CCTCAATGTATGGACATAGCATGCGAGGACGAGGAACGCATCTCATCTGCACAGATTTACACAGGCTCAATTGAATTCACATTCAAAATTGAAACTGTGTCTTGAGATGGTTCTCGTGAGCAGTGAAGAAAACCCGTTGTTGTCTTTGCGTCTGTTGTTGTTGTTGTTGTTTTGGGGGATAATTTGAATTGTAAATTCCTTTTAATTTATTCGTTTTGTGCCAGATTTATGTGGGCGGGGGAATGTGGACTTGATCTTGATCTCCGGCCACTCTCACTTATATTCCACTGTTCTTTTCAATGGGTGACGCTCCCTTTTCTTTTAATAAAGTGCCCCGAGATGATTACAGAGCATTTTAAAGTTGATTAAACATCTCGCTTGGTTTTCCTTTCTTTCAAAATTAGAGCAATCACCCGAGAGATCAGAGAGAGATTAATCAATAATCATTACTCACACTTACAAATCTTCCACTCGCGATGCGATTCATCGATGCTCAATCAAAATCACATCTCACAACACAACTCGAGCACGAACAACGACAACGACAGGAGACGGACCAGAGATGCGATTTTTATTTTTTTAACACATGTTTTACAAGCGACATGATCTGAGGGCAAAGCAAAGAAAAACAAAGCAAGATCAAAAGCGTCACATCTTCTACAATGCTACGCTGTCAGATGAGAAAAAAGGTACAGGGAATTTACATTGAGGAAAATTGCATGCACAGATTTGTACAGATTTTCTGCTACCAAACAAATCACATGCTTGAACATTATAGTGTAGTTGGTTTAAGTTGGAGCATCCCTGCAGGGCAAAAAGGGCAGATAATGAGGCAGGTAATGACTGGGTGCTAATGTGCGAAAATTTCAAACAAGTTTTTTTCAAGTTTTTGCAATAAGTGTCATTTTTAGTGTGTTTTATAATTCTTTAGCTTTTTAAGGCTTTGCTTTCCTGTTTATGGATTATGACATGGTGAAGCATTACTTTAAAAAAAAAGAATACGAAAATGAAAAGATAGAAAACCTGGAAGAAGTGAGGATGTTCTTCTCCCTCGTCTCGAGGTGTTGAATGGTGGCATTCGCATTGAACAGTCCGCGACGAAGTTGATTGATTTCATTTCTTAAATCCGAAATAAGTTTCTCATTCTCCATTTCATTTGGAAGATTTTTAGGAGCTTTGTGATTGGGCCTGGTGATTGTTGCTGAGTTGATGCTGCTGCTGCTGTTGTTGTTGTTGTTGTTGGAGTCGGCGAGTAAATTTCCAGTGCTTCTGCTGAGGTGGGAGTTGTTACTACTGCTACTAATACTACTGATGGCACAGTGATGATTGAGCCCTTGCGTGATGACCTGGTCGTCCGGGACGGAGACGAGCGTGACGCAGTCCATGCAGCTCCCGAGACTCGAGTCGGCGGACGACTCCGTTAGGAGCGACAGCTGCGGGTAGTCTTCTCCGTTCCCACTACTCGAACTCGTCTCACTTCCCCCACACGAGGAGCTTGACACTGAAAATCCAAAACAAAATGTAAAATATAAAACTAATTTTTAATAATAATCTAATTTTTCATTCATTTGTTTTAAATGGTGCATTTCAAAATTATTTTGTATTTGCTAAAAACTCAGCATCTACTTGGGACCCAGGGTCAACAAATCCGGAGGAAATGACACACTTTAAAATTATTTTATATTCGCTAAAATCTCAGCATCTACTTGGAGCCCACTGTGGACAAATCCGACATAAATGACACATTTTTAAATTATTTTTATAATTCCTACAAGCTCAGCATCTACTTCGGACCCACAGTTAACAAATCCGACGCAAATGACACGTTTTAAAAATATTTTTATAATTCCTACAAGCTCAACATCGACTTCGGACATACGGTCAACAAATCCGGCGCCAATGACACATTTGGCACATGGGATCGTGCATGAATGACGTAACAAGTATCTCTATCTTTTATTCAAGCTCAAATTTAACTCAGTTTGCACATCAGTAGCCAGTATTCATACTTCAAAGCTCAGGACGATAATATATGCAGAATTAACCCAAAAATAATTGTTCAAAAGTTGTAAAAGCAAGTCATAAAAATTGGGGAATCCTCTGTTAGGCATAACATTGTTTTTTTTCACTGTCAACTGCAATGGTTTATGATTTTGGAAAACATTCAATTAACAAGAGAAAGAGCGGTGGAGAAACATGTAGGACATGGAAAACAGAAACAAGACAAGTCCATCTCAATTAGCGTGTCAACAATGGAAATGCAAACGGAGCTAATTCAATTTATTCAATAAGAGGCACATGATCCCAGAGCATAAGCCTTGTTCCTTGTTAAGCTAAAACACAGTCTGTTCTGTCTACTTTTTACACGTAATTATATGGCGTATACTTAATACCGTGTTCAACGTGACCAGTTACAATTTTGAATAATTACAGTTTCAATTAGGTGACCATTAGCACGACCACCGTGAACGTGAACGTCAAAGTCAAGTTTCCTTTGCTTTCTGCGTATGCGCAGAAGGGTACCACCAAATTCTGACAGTTTCAATTTTTTTAAATCGTTATTATTATGTTGCAGACAATTTTGTAGAAATTTCTACGCATGTCACACTACGCTGTCAGTCTGAGTCGGACATGTGACAGGAAATTTAAATATCTTGACCCCACTTTTTTATGAGTCAGTCAGTCAGTCAGTAGTGTCTATGCTCACGTAGTTTCAGGAAGGGATCGTCCATAAGTGACGTCATGGGTAGGGACGATGGGTCCATTTGGATATTGATGAAATTCGCTTTTAAAGATAGCCAGTTTATTTAAGCTGGTGAAAGGGATACAAAATTGAAAAGAAAGATTCCATCATTTATGGACGACCCCAAGCACAATTTTTGTGTAAGACTAATTTAAGAATTTGAAACAAGTGAAAAAATCCTTGATCTTCCTCACAGATCTGTCACGGTTATAAGGTCACGGACGGTCTTTGTGGTCAGATCATCATGTCATGTGAACTTTTATTTTTTTCAGATTTAAATTTAAGTTTCGTGACTGACTGAATTATGAGGGGACGGGATGCGCAGACAGTTTCTTGATTTAATTACTCAAATCTCACCATCCTCCTCTCAACACTTTTAAACTTGGAACAGTCAACAGGTTTCGTTGGTCTCGGTGTTGGTCTCGGTCACGGCCACGCTTTTAAATTCTTTTTTTTATGAATACTTCTATGTAATAAACTTTTTCAATTTTTCTATAAGTTTAAAGCCTGAAAGTAACAGTGTATTACCAGTTTTAATTCGAATTTATTTAACCACTGAATACAACACATTTATGTCAAAAATCAAAATTTTTGGTGACTTCAAAAATCTGGGTTTTGAAAAAGCGGAAAATATTCTAATTACAGGTTTTTTTAAAGCTCAAAATCGTTTAATGACTTGTTTTCAGAATAGTGCAAAACTGTTTAACTACGCGTTTCTTAGAATAGTGCAAAACTGTTTAACTACGTGTTTTTAGAATAGTGCAAACCAGTCTAATTATGTGTTTTCAGAATAGCACAAAACTGTCTAATTACATTGTTTCAGAATAGTGCAAAACTGCCTAATTACATTGTTTCAGAATAGTGCAAAACTGCCTAAATTGTTTCAGAATAGTGCAAAACCGTCCAATTACTTGTATTCAGAATAGTGCAAAACTGTCTAATTACTTGTTGTCAGATTAGTGCAAAACTGACTATGTACGTGTTCTTTTAAAGTGCAAAACATATTTTTACGAAGTCCGATGAAACAATTAACAATTTAAATAAGACTATTTGATATAGTTGATTCTGCATTGTCAAAGAAAAACGGTTCTAATCGTAAGTGAATCGTAACAAAGGAAAGTTACGTGAACAGACAAATGTTTTTGTTGGATCTGATTTCGATATTCTTTTCATCTACTAATTCTGATTGAGTTAAATTGTCTTGTGTATTTTGTATAGCAACTGTCCACCTTTTACACATTCAAAGTAAAATTCAAAACATTTCCATCAATTTCTTTAAGAAAGATTATGATGAACAAATAAAGCACAAAAAGAATTCATCAATTCAAATCTTCAAATCTGGTAAATTTGCATAATCTATATTTTTCCTATCTAATCTAATGCACCCCATTCACCAATAATGAAAATCCTGTCATCTGCTGTTGCAGCTGAATTATTATCATTCCTAAAATCTCGTCTAATTTCCAAATTGCATTGCAACTTCCACAATGCTTCTCATAATAATTTAAATAATTCTTGATATATTTTCCATTTTCATTTTAAGAAAAATATGCAACAATAAAAAGACAACAAAAATAAACAAGAAGTCAAATACAAAGAATGAAAGTGAAATTTTTTGGAGATTTTAAAAATAAATCAGGAAGGCTGAAGGGGAAAAGTTTTTTGCTAATTGCAAATTGCGTCGGAACCAAAACCAAAAATAGACTGATGCAAATTCTTGTTGTTGTTGTTGTTGTTATTCTTAGAAATGCGATTGTTTGTTTCCATTATTTAATTCCCTATATTTCCACCCCTTCCTTTGCGTTGCTTTGCCATGCGTTGCATTTTTTAAACGAAGGCGAAGGACGCCACGAATTTATTGAGGGGGACAAAAGCCTATTTTTGAAATAAATAAATTGGAATCTTTCCATTTTAAATCCCATTCAAAGAAATTCAATGTAAATAAAGCGACGCGAATTAAATGTAAATTATTGTCCGTCGTCGTCGTTGTCGTCGCTCTCTTCTTTTTCATTTTGGGTTTGGAATCGCCCATAAATGATGTCGTCGTTAGGGTGGGTAAGTCTAGTTGAGTATTGATGATACGCCATGTTAAAGCGTAATGTTAAAGGGATGATATGGGGGTGGGTTGGGTCTTAAAAGAATGATAATTCGGATGACGTCATTTACGGACGACCCCTTTGTTTTTATTTCTGAAACCGCAGCACAGTGGACGGTCAAGAGATGAAAATAGAGGAAAAGACTCGGCACGTAACCACAACAACAACAACAGCAACAACAGTAACAAGAACCACTTTTCATTTTTAGTTTCATTTTTCATAGATCACTTGAAGCACGTTTACACTTCTACAATAGCGACAGGAGGACAGGACACAAACCATTCGTTTGAATATTTAGCTCAAAAGTGACCAACTTAAAATGTCCAAACGACAATAAATGACCACAAACCAAAAACAGCAGAGTTATTGGCCGCCACGTAATTGTAATAGTAGCAAATTAACAGAGAGCGACAGGGATGAAAAATGTGTGCGTGTTCATGGGTTTGTTATGAATTGGAGCAATTTTGAATTTCCCGCCATATTTAAAATGTCAAATTTAGACCCCCATATCTCATGGTAAAAATGTACAAAGTGTTAATTTTTTAATATTTTTTTGAAAACTGTAGTTTTTTAAAATTGAGGTATTTGTTTTTGAATTTCCCACTGAATTTAAAATGTCAAATTTTGACTGGTTAATCAACTCTCTGTATCTACATGGAAGTAGTGAAGTTATTTGAAATAATTAAATAGGTTTTTTCTTTACTTTTTTAAAAATTGACGCATTTTTGGATTTCCCGCCAAATTTCAAATGTCAAATTTATACCATTATAATACCCCCACAAACTACATATACGCAAATGGTTAATTTAAAAATATCTACATAGTATTTTCCATAATTTTAAAAAATTGGCGCATATTTTGAATTTCCCGCCAAATTTATACCATTTTATCTCCACAAACTATATGCAAATAGTTAATTTTAAAATATATTAATAGTAATTTCCTTAATTTTTAAAAATTGACGCATTTTTGAATTTCCCGCCAAATTTAAAATGTCAAATTTAAACCAGTTTTTTTCTTTTACTAATGTGTAATTTTAAAATAATTAAATATTTTTGTAGACCAATTGGTTTTAAAACACAGCAAATGAATTTCCAACTTATTTTTTTTTAATTTAGCAAATTCATTGGAAACAAAAACAAAGAAAACAAACATAGCAACTGAGAAACGATTAGCGACTTCAAGAAATTGAACAAAGAGAATTGGACAAGAGGTGCAAAACGATTCAACGAAGCAAAGCAAAAAAAACGTTGACAATTCAAAACGTCTGTCCAACAACCAACACAACGTCCACCACCACTGACCACAATTTCGTCCAACAATCGTTATTTAACTCAACTAATGACCAATTTCCATAAATAAATTTCTACTTCCTCAATTTAAATTCCTCGTTCTCGTTTAGTTTTTTTAAAATCACATTCACTTTTGTTTTAACATCTACTACGAATGTGTAGCTAATTGCGAGAATTCAATTTCATTTACAAAGGATTATTTTTTTGGATTAGAAATTTTAATCCCCAAAAAATTAATAACGGGAAATAAAAGGAAGAAAATAAAAACTTTAAAACTAATGTTGGCGAAATAGTCTCCACGTTAAATGTGTAACACAAGACTAAAAAAATGTAAATAGGAAATGTGCATTTGTTACCATACACAGATAACAGTATTTGAAACTTATGTAAATACTAATCCATTTTTTGTGAGAGTCATTTTCCTTTACATTTGTCACTTCCAGTCGTGCGTGAACGTGAACATAAACAAAGCGGCTTTAAGATTTAAATAATCTCAAAAATAGACACATTTCAAATGCGTATGTTGCGCCGTGGAACTGAATGGAATTCAAAGAAGCCTAAATATAAATTTAAAATGTAGTGTCAAATCAATTCACGTAATTATCACAACAACAACAACAACATAAACAACAGCAACAACAACAACGGTCAAAGGAGATTGAATGTGAAAGCGGAGACTGCATATAAATACATAGAAATGGAATGTTTCCGTATTTTTACACAGGCCACTTACATATTCTGTATTATAACGTAGTCAAAATTAAAAATTAAAACCTTCGCCTCGTTCATTTATGAATTTTGAAAATTACCAATTATTCTAACTACGTGTTTAGAGTATAGTGCAAAATTGTTTAACTACCTGTTTTCAGAATAGAGCAAAACTGGTTATTTACATTTTTTTTAGAATGCAAAACTGTCAAATTTTTTGCGTTTTCAGAATAGTTCAAAACTGTTTAATTGCGTATTTTTTTAATAGTGCAAAACTGTTTAGCTTCGTGTTTTTAGAATGATGCAAAACTGCCTAATTACGTATTTTCAGAAAAGCGTAAAACTGACCATTTACGTGTTTTTTAAATAGTGCAAAACTGACTATTTACATGCTTTTAGAATAGTGCAAAACTGTTTACCTACGTGTTTTGAAAATAGTGCAAAACTGTTCATTTACGTGCTTTTAGAATAATGCAAAACTGCTTAACTACGTGCTTTTAGAATAGTGCAAAACTGTCTAATTATGTATTTTCAGAATAGTTAAAAACTATTTTAGTTACTTGTTTTCTGAAAAGCGCAAAACTGACTATTTACGTGTTCTATAGGATTCAAAACTGTCTAACTACATATCTTTAATATGCAAAACGGTCTAATCAAGTCTTTTTAGAACAGTTCAAAACTGTTTAACTACGTGTTTTTAAATGTCAAAACTACCTAACTCCGTATTCTTTAGAGTGCAAAACAGTGCAAATATACCCGCATATCTGTAAATATCCCACAGACACCACATTTTTCCAAACTTTACACGCCTCAGTATTACGTTCCATTTAACAAAATCGCTTTTAAAAACAAGGAATATCTTGTTTGCTATTTTGCAAATTGTTTTGTTTCTTAAAAGTGAATAAAATGTCAAACAATTGTAAGCAAAGCCTTCTATCTACAAATCTACGCTACACACTTTCTTAAAATTGTCTTCAAGAAAATGTCCAAAAAACGCCTTCCCCCGTAACGGTACCGGTACCGGTGCCCGCAACGCATAATAAAAAAACGATCTATGTATTGGACACGCATATATATTTTGAACCTGTCCAAATATTGAAATCGCAGAAATCAAAATCACATAGAGCCAATTCGTTGAAAAATTAAAGACGGCGCTGGTCATAAATCCTGAGCTCATTAGTAACCGATGCGTGTCTCACATTTCAAGATTCGAATGTCAATATCAAAATCGGAATCTCATCGTCAGACGAAGGAAAGTCTCCCAAAAATAATTTTGATTTGTTTTCCTTTTTTTATGAATGGCCAAAGCAAAACAGTAAAGAGCTGATGCCCGAAGCCCGTAATGATCCTGCAGTCCATTTGATGTGTAATTTATTGGGGAGACAGCGACATGTCTGACAGGGAGACAGACGCGGAATCGTGGGTCCGGTGCGTGTCTGAAAATTGTGTGTCTGTGTGAGATACGTCTTTTTTGTACTAGTGGCAGTGCAGTGGTTTGGGTGAAACTTTGACTTTGTTACTGAAAAAAAGATCAACTGAGGGCCTTTCCTTCTGGCGATGCACGAAATCGTGGATATGGAATCGATAGGAAAAACTAACAGTAAAAATAGTGCGAGTGGCGCTTGGAGCGACGGAATCTCATCCTCAGTTACACGCTTTAGTGAAGATGCCAAAATTCCAAGACTCTCTCAAGATTAAGATGCGCATTATTAATTAATGTGGCGCTTGGAGATTTGGGGGGAGGAGCCGAGACAGATGACGAGGTGAATACAAAATATAATTCACACGGCGAAAAAGAAACTGAAACTGTACAATTTGGACGACGTGAGAGGCTCAACATTTTAGTTTTTGAATTTTCAGGCAGTTACACAGTTTCACGTTGTTGTTGTTGTTGTTGTTGCTGGCATTTGAACGAGTCCGGTTACATTCTTACGTTGCCCCTTGTTTCCATTTTTTTGTATTATGCAAATACATGACACATCGTCAGTTTGTTCGTAGTTTGTTTTTGTAGGCAATGAAAGTTATGAAAGAAAAAATAGTTTTGATTTATGTATATTTTTGTTTTGCTTACCGAGCGAGTGGTTTTTCTGTAGTTGATTTTTGAGTTTGATGTGTCTGGGTCGGACGGGGGTGCTATTGCTGGTGGTGGACACGGAGCTGAGGTGCTCTCCACCCCCACCCCCTCCCCCTCCTCCGCCCCCAATCATCCCCACACAGTCCATTGACTTGGACAGGGAGAGGGGCATGAAGCCTCCCCCGCCGCCCGGTGACCCCGACGAACTCACTCCCGAAGATGAGCTCAACAACGATGGACGAAGAATCGCTTTACTCCGAACTGCAAAAAAAAAACAGAAAAAAAAACATTACAATTTAAAACAACGGCCATAAGTCAGGAGGAGATTAAGGAGCAAGTTAAAGGAAATTGGTTGTTTGAATAATAAAATTTTAAATTCTCATAATCATAATTTAAATTACATCATTACTACACACAATCACATTCATCTTTATGAATTACTGTAGATAGCGCAGTAATTAAAAATTACATAATAATGACCATAAAAATTAAAGAAATTCACTCTAATTGTTGTTTTCACATTCATTAACATATCACACGCATAATTTAAACATTTTTTCACCCCTTCAATTTTTCATTTGCATTTTGGTCCTTCATTAATTAATTCCTATTTTGCATAATAAAACTGTTGATGACGTTATTTATGGGTGGCCCTCTACCTCACAAGTATCCCGTATTTAGATTTTTTTTAAGTTTGCCGAAAAACCCTTCATGTCTGTACATACGAATATTTGTGAATTTTCTAATAATGAAATGGTGGCGACTGGTGTGAAGCTGAAGCATACAGAAATACGGGAAGGGAGGAAGGAGCAAGTTTTATGTTGATGAGAATATTGTGAGAAATTAATAATTAATTTCTGGTTTGACTTGTTTCATTAAACTATGTACACAGTGCATTGATCCGTAGATAGAAATAAAAATCAAAACGGCCTAAGTACATGTAGCTCTGTGTCAAGTGCACTGCACAGATATTTTTACAATTTATTACCCCTATATGTTACCACTGTTACGTACAGACCATCCTTTCTTTGTATTTTTGCATTATTATTACTACTATTATGTCAGTGTATCCGGGAAATGACTTTTGCCTTCGAGTCGTCCATCGTCTTCGTTTCGTTTTGAAGATAAACAGTGTTGTAAACGTGTTGTAAACATTCCTCAATGGCGAATGGCAAATGGACGAATGAAGCAGACAGAAACTCGTCAGAAAAAAATGGAAAAAAATGCAGAATAATGACAAGAAGAAAAAGATACCGGGACCGGTCGGTATCGGCATCGGTGTTGGTGTTGGTACCGGTACCGGTGACCGGTGGTGTGATTACAAGTCATAAAATATGAAGATGCTACAACAAGATTAAGATACGCTTGATGATAAGTTGATTTTTCACATTCTCTTTACACACGCATCTCTTTCTCTTCTGTAATGATCATAATTCCATGTTATTTTGCCAAAGTACATGTTACGTGTACTATGCTTACTACGTACTATGCTTTTTGTAGCCATAGCCAAACAGTCCTGCTTTATATAGCGTCAGTCAAGGAAGTCTCAAAACGACAGATATCCTTGTTTAGCTAAAATCAAATGCACTATTTCCAATCAAATGATATATTGTGATCTGGAAAACATGTAAATGGAATGTTTTGCACTTATCAAAAATGTGTAAATTGAATTTTTTGCCCTTTTCAAAAATGTGTAATTGGAATGTTTTG
>JAQFZE010003218.1:0-12966 GCA_034695245.1 Dicyrtomina saundersi | reverse complement strand
GACGCCCCAATCACATCCAAGTTTAGTTCACACATTGACGACACGGCTTTGGAGCAAGGGGACGCTCACCATCGAGACCGAGACCGAGACCGAGGCAGACACGAAACTGAAACGGAAACCGAGCAAAGTTCAGCCAGCACCGTAACCATCTTGGACAGAAGGGACGCGACAATAAGAAATCCGGAAGCACTGAAGGCGAAATCAAAGCGCTGTGCTCCGCATCAGGTCGGCCATAGAAGCAAAAACGATAACGGTGGTGGAAGCGAGACCGAAACTGATAAAGTAAACCGCCCCGAAATGTGTTTTAGTAGCAACGCTCACCACGAGTTCATCGGCGAAAAAGCCAATCAGCCGCTGGATGACCTACAGGTCGAAGATCTTTACTCCAATTCTAAGTCCTCCTACTTTTCAAGGGGGCGGGGCCATCACGCCACAACCCATAACCCCAACTACACCCATGACGGAGACAAAGAAATAGAATTTTGTGAAACTGAAAATAAATCCGACTTTTCAAAATCTCTTGAGAACATACGAATGGAATTGGACAAAATGTGTTTATCCATAGGAGGAGGGGGATCCGGCCACGGGGGTGGAGCCAGCGGTAAAAATTGTTATAAGAACCAAACTGGAGTATTCAGTGAAATGGATATGCTTCAAAATCAGCTTCGTTCCATCAAAACAAAAATTAATCAGCTGGACAAAAATCGACTTGACTTAAATGAGGATAGCATGAATCCACTAATTGGTAATAAGAATCAGAAACATGGGCAGGGGGAGGAGTCCCAGTCCTGTAAAGAAGAAGGCGGGGCTAAAATCAAATTTCAGGCGGAGCCAGCGCAAGATAGACACGAATGGGGATCTGAATTTGAAACTATCAAGTATCCTAAAAGCAAAAGCAAAAGTCAAAATTCGAATAAAGGTGCGAGTCTGAGTAACCAGAGCGATGATGGCGACAACAATAACAATAAACACGAAGCTAAATTTCAAATTCCAGATATGGGGAGGAGGGGCATGACGGGGCTCCCCGGGGGTGAGAGTAGGAGAGGGAGGGACGTCAACCCAGAGATGCAGTTCACAATTGAGAACATTGAGACTGGTTTGGGAACGATGAGTTTCGAATTGGAAAATCTGCAGAGTTCCTTCGTTCAAAAGATAGAGATGGTGGAGGAGGAAGTCCACATTAAAAGTCAGCGTTGGTGTGAAAACCAAATTAAGATGGCTGACAAGGTTCATACACTCTTCTCCGAGCTTGACCTCCTCAAAGCCCAGGTCAAATGTCAACAGCACCAAGTACAAAACTTGGCTGAGAATGTGGACAAAGAATTTCAAGCCTTTCGAAGTGAGTATCAGAGCAAGCAAGAGAAGCTTGAGGAAAGAATCAGAGTTCTGGAAGAATATAGAGAATCAATTCAGCATCAACAACAGAGCCAGTCATTTCAAGCAACAACAGTTACAGGTCCACAAGGTCAAGGTCAAAGGTCAATTGAACCTAGCTCCAAGCATGTCAATAATGACAGCAGAGATAAAACGACCACCACGACTCCATGTCCTTCTGTAGACAGCACTGAAACTCTGTACACGTCAGACATTGGAAAAAGGTCAATAACCACCTCCACTCCATTGCCAAAAGATCGCCAGGTCAATCAAGGTCAGTTTTTTTAGCAAATTCTTTTTTAAAATTACATTCTACAAAAATGTCCCTAATATTAATATTTCCTTATATGTTTCAGCTAGCCAAGTGAGTCCAAGGAAAGGAAGCGCGCGGGCCAGGAGTGCTCGGACAGAAACAGGCCAAGTCCAAGCTGAAAATAATGACAGCGACGAAAACGAAAGCAAGCGTGGCGCCACTGCTGACGCGGGGAATAGTGATGAGGACGAGCGCGGGGGGAGCGCCAACAAACAAATTGTGTCTGCGCGGAAAACCCTTTTGAACGGTGACACTGAGACGGTCTACACGAATGGAACCCGGGAAGTAGTAAAAGCTGATAAATCCCAAGTGAAACATCTGTACCGAAACGGGGACGTCCGCACTCTCACATCGGATGGAGCCGTCACTTACTTCTACGCCGAATCCTCCACGTGGCAAACTACGTACCCAAACGGTGTCGAGCTCTTTAAGTTCCCAAAGTAAGTTTTAAACTGGTTTCATTTCCTGACACGTCTTTGAACTAAATAATTGCATTAAAGATTTATTAACCAGACCGTTTAAATTACACATGCATTTATAGCGGTCTTATGGAGCGCAGACTTCCTCACGGACTTATTGAGCAGACAGACATTGAAGGCAGAGTCACTTTTTTCCAGTCCCACCAACTCAGCAGTATGTCCAGTAATAATCATCACATGGAAATTCAAACAATTCAAAGCCCACCTCCAACACATCTACCTCCTCTCGCCCTGTCCATGCCCCTTCCAAATCCAGGCGCGAGCGCGCCCCATTCCATCCCTCAACCCCACCCCCTCATCCATCAGACGTATAACAGTCACACCTCCCACTCCCACCCCCAACACCAGCAGCAGCAGCAGCAGCGATCTCAATCTCCTTTACTGGAATTATTGGAAACTCAACCCAAAGGGCAGGAACGTTTTCACCCGCATCACCCATGCAGACAATTAGTACAATCGCAAGCCCAAGACTCGGTCGCCAATCACGCCTTGTTAGGCCGTCCTGGTCATCACCCACATCAACTAATGCCCATGCCGATGCCCATATCGTTGCCAGTACAACAGCAGAGATTGAATACAATGCCTGGACCTGGACATCATCCTCAGCAATCAATTCCGACACCGATTCCAATCAGACCTTCGAAAAGTAGAGGAAATGACGGCCAGGGTCAGGGTGAGGGTGACCTCGGCATGGGTCATGGGAGTGACGCAGTTAAACTTGGTCCAGGAGAACGAATAGTTGTCTTTGAGAACGGCGAGGAAGAGATTCACGGACCGGACTACAGGAAGCGGATCTTTGGGGATGGGACAGTGAAAACAGTGTACAATGATGGTTCTCAAGAGACCCGCTATCCCAATGGCCGAATCCGTATTAAAGATGGGGATGGGAACCTTGTAGCAGATGTGACGCTTCCGAACAAACCGCAGAGCAATGGTAATTCACATTCCTGCAACAACAACAATAACAACAACAATATTCAAAACAGGTCAAAGTTCCCTCAAGGTCATCATCCTTCATTGCATTTCCCAACAGATCCTTCAGCCCCTCCCACAGCTCAACACCAACTACAGCCTCAACAACATGGACTCTCAATTTCCGATGCCGATGCTCTCGATCTCGAACTCGAACAGACCCATGAACGCAGTCATAGTCAGCAGAGCCAGAACTAAAAGGTCAAAGGTCAGGTACAATGACAAAAAAACGGTCAACTCCTAGAAAGTTGAACTAGATGAGCTGAAAAGTGAATTTATTGCTTCCTCTTGCGCTTGCTGTTTAATTCACAACTGTTCTTAAGTTCTAACTTAACTTGGTTTTAAAAATAAATTGAAAGTCTGAAAAAAAGGAACTTTTTTTTTAGAATTTAATGTGAACTACAGATTTTTAATTAAAATGGACGAGAATGTGTAAGGTTGTTGCGGTTAAAATGCATATTAACAAAAACTAATCCATACAGCAAAGTGACGCAACGATTGATTTTTTATTTTGAAGTGAAAATTGTATTTTTTTTTTATTATTTTAAAATTCCATTTTAACGACTGACTTATTATTGAATGTCTTTTGACTTTAAATTAAAGAGCAACTATTACAATAATTATGATTACATATAAGTAAAACAACAAATTAATTTAACAATTAAAATTCATGCAGACTTAAAACTTAAACGCAATTCAGAATTCGGTACAGACTAGAAGTTTTTTTTAACTCACACACTTTTTATCCAGCAACAGTGATTTTTGGTTTTTTTTAATGCTATATTTAATAAGTATTTAAACTATTTAAAGAATAGCCAATAGCCATTTCCTTGAATTTTAATTTGGATCATCGGGATCCTCGAAAAAAAAACACGCTTTGCTCTGGCTATTTAAGTAATTAGGTATTTTATGTTTTACTAAAAACTTTGAAAATAAAAGTAGGCTACCGCTACAGGATAACTATAGGTTCTAATATATTATTATACAATGAAGGTAAAAACATACATAGGTATATAGGTAAAACGAAAATCAAACTTAAAAGTTAAAAGCGTAGAGTGTTGGAAAAATTCACAAAATGACTTACACGTCAAAAGGTCTTTGACCACTTGGCAAGAGCGATGCAACCGACAACTACAAACAACCGCGCAACAAAAATGTTAACACGGAAATGAACTTAAAAAAAAAGAGTAAAAATAAAAACATAACTGAAACATGAATTAATTAGATGCTAACTTTAGTTGAGGCAAAACTGCAAAAGCTCCATAAGCTCCTACAGAGGATGCTGCATTCTTGCTAAAAATGATGCTAAGATTGCCCTTGTTTTAACTGAGGATTATTTGAGCTTCCATGATTTTGCTGAAAAAGATATGCGGGGAGGTCAAAGTGTCCGTTGTGAAGGGAAGTTTCCTCACCAAGGCAGTAAGACAAAATAAACCTCATTTTTACACCAACCCCACTCGGGACATTATTGCTCCCCATCCCATTATTGGCATTGACGTTTGTTGAGTTTGGTGGACAATCCGAAGAATTCAATTTGGACTGAGTTTGAAGTGAAGGGGGAGTAGCGACTAGAAGGACAGCCACCTGTGTCAGAAGTGGTGGGGGTAGAAAACATTTTTTCCACGGGGGTAATTCCATACATGACGGTGCCAACAATTTTACCTGAAAATATAAAACAAAATTCAAAAAATAATGTTTAAAATATTATTTTTAATAGTAGTTTAATAATTTCGTCTGTTAGAGTTAGAAACCAAAATGACCCATATCCATTTTTAGGTAAAAACAATATCAACTATCTACAAAAATATTCAAATATGCCTTGAGAGCATTTAAATAGAATATTTTTCACTTTTAAAAAACATGTAAATAGAACATTTTACATTTTTTAAAAAACACGTAAATAGAATATTTTACGCTTTTATAAAAACATGGAAATAGAAAATTTTGCACTTTTCAAAAACATGTAAATAGGACATTTTACACTTTTCAAAAACTCCTAATTAACATTTGACGCACGTGTCTCATTTTGTTTTAATGACACAGCTCATTTTGATTCTAGCTAAAATTGGATATGGGTCATTTTGGTCCTTCACAGACGATTTCTAATAGTAAACAAAAAAGAAAATAAAAATATTAAAAATATAAAAGTGTCACACCTGCATTCCTTTCGGTGGCAAAAGTTGAAAAACGTAATTGAGAAGTACGGAGTGCGAACTGCGATTTGTGAGCGTAATCACTATGACATGGACGTTGGGGGGAAAGTCCGGGAAAAGGCCAAAGGTCAAGGACAGTCCCACATGTTTACACTTGACCAAACCACTGTCCGTCTCTACCATTAAATGCAAGTCTATTGGTTCCACATCCTCCACAAACTCAATCTCTTCCAAGTCCATTTCCTTCACTGAATTTACACTAAAACTACCAATGCTCTCAGTCCTCTGCACCTTCGCCCTTGCTACACTATCAGTTTGAATTTGACCTGAGCTGTTACTGTTATTGACCTGAGCCTCTCGATCTCGATGACCTTTAGCTTGATCCTGACGTTCATTTCGATTTTGATATCGATTTTCCTTTTCGTCTTCAAGAGGGAGCAAGAGTGTGTCATCTTCAACGGAGGAACAGCTTTTCCTATTAGAGGGGGAGGAGGATGAACTGAGGTCAATGTGGACCAAGGCATGTGCATCACTCTGACCTTTTGAGGATAAAACCTCCAGACTCGGCTTCGCCTTACTACTAGTGCTAGACTTGTCGAGATAGTCCAAATCTAAAAGTTCAGTGTCGCTTCCACTCCCACTGCTGCTCAGTAATAGGGATCTATTATTGACGAAATCCAGCCCAGAAGTACCACCCGTTCCACCAGCAATCGAATTTGCCACTGATCTATTTGAATTATTAGGATTTGAGGTGAGTGAGCCCTTGTTGTTGTTGCTGTTGTTAATATTATTTTGCTGAAGTTGGCTGAGCGTGGACTTGTTTGGTGGGGGCTGTTGGGAATGAAGAGTGTGACCTTTGGCCTTTGAGTCTCTGAGTCCCTCCTCCAGAAGCTCCCGACTCAACCGCTCAATTTCACTAAAACTAGTCAGTCGCTTATTACTACTGTCGTCGTCCCCGTCCACAATTTTATCCCCATCCCCCAGACCAACATTCTGGTGAATCTTAGACCCTTTGATCTCCACATCAAAATTTAGTAACAAACTCTCACTGGCACGACTGTCTTTATTATTAGTGCTGGGAGGGGTGGGGGTAGTGACCATTGCAAAGTCTTCAGAGATTCCCATAAGAAGTTCGTCTGCGAGTGCAAGAGCTGTTCCGGAACCGGAACCGTGTCCGTTTCCAGTCCCTGGCCTTGCCCTGACTCCGGTTCCGATTCCGGATGAAGAAGTGGTATGATCAGTATCACTGCTCAGAAGATCAATATCCTTCGCTCCGGTACCGGTTGATCTTGCATTTCGAGATTGTTGTCGGGGTTTTAACTGTTTTCTATCTTCATACAGCTGTAAAGCTGACTCAATATTTTCACTTGCCTGTAACAATGAAGTGGCTTCGTCCCCTGTTTCCGTTCCCACTGCCCCCAATTTCAGTCTCAGATTCCGACAAGTATCCGCCAAATCATCCACGAGCTCCTTGTTATCCATTGATGGGCTTCCTCCGTCCGACCCCGACCCTGACCCGCCAATGTCTCCAATATCTTCGGCGTGTCTTTGGTTTTGATTCAACATTTCGGAGAGGAGACTAGTTGTCGTGTCGATTCGGTCAATGAGAGAATGAAGCTCTGCTCGACGCTCATTTCGCTTGGCTTCTTCATCCACGAGATTTTTTATGAGACGGTTTGCGGCTTGCAAGTCTGCAGGATCTTTTGACGCAAGAAGTTTTTTGAGAGCAGCAGCATTCTCGGCACGGTCAAATATACTTTTCTGGAGCTCTGCCTCCGCCGCGTCTTCTGCACTGCCCAACGACAACGAGTCCTCTGAGTGTTTCTGCGCGTAATTTTTAAAATGAATTTTAAAATAAATCCAAGTCCTACTTAAATAATTTATTTCTATTACAATCATTGAAATCCTGTTTTTGTTTTTACTTACCCGTATAATTCCAGATTCAACAAGGGATTGGTAGACCATAATAATTTTGGAATGCTCGGACGGAAACCAGCGTTGCTTCTTCGTCCCAGCCGCCTCAGTCAGGAATCGAATAGCCCGATCTTTCACAGTCATGGCAGTCTGGTCACCCAGGTACTTTGGAGATAAAATGCGGATGATTTCATTTAAGAATCTATAGCGACCGATTTCAGTCCGAAATTCAATCGAACCTTCCGTCTCGGATTCTAGAGAAGCCTCCAAAAACTAATAAGACAACATTCAAATGTAAACATTAAATTTCCAAACTCTCCTAAATTCCAAAAGTACTAGCTGATCCAGCTACGATTATATGCTCCGAAAGTTACATTCACTAAAATAGCGTAGTAGAACTATATAAAAGGTAATTAAGAAACCTCAAAAGCTTGCAAAGCTTGAGCTTCAGAACCTCCTTGGATTTTCCCAGCCAGAAGTTTAGAAGTGATGAGAGGTCCAGATTGAGCTTGCTTCATTTCTCGTAAATAAGATGTGATGTCTGAAGGTGGGATGGGGGCACGATTCATAAGAGCCTCTACAAAATAAACAATAAAATTAGTATTACCTTAAACAATACGCAATATTCAATTTTTTCACATACACGGAGGTATTTAAGGTTTAATTATTGGACCAATTTTAAATAGTTTAGACGCTAATTAAGATAATTAATTCTTGGCATACCGAAATGAGCCGGAAGCTCCATTTTTAATCGTCCGCAATTTCTTTCAGTACAAAAAAATGAAGTACTGTAATTGATTTATTAACAATTTCAAATTTGTTTTCCTGTAGTTTAAAGTGCAATTCGCAGTCAGTACGTATGACGTGGTTTGTATCGATTTTCGATCCTTAAATAATCTTCAACTGAGCTATTAATCCCTTCTAATTAACAATTCACAATTATTACTAATGTTTTAACTTCAATAACACACTACCAACTACTAATAGTGTACTCCATTCTAAAATTACAATTTAAACATTAAACGATGAAAATCACACACCGACCGAAAACCAATGACAGCAACATCCAACATCACTGAAGATACAAGCTAAGCTAACCATTAACCATTGAATAACATGAACTTTCTTTGCTAAAGATAATCAAAACTGATCACAGGATTTCTGGCGTCAAACAATGACAACTTACAAACATCGAAATCGAAAAATCGGCTTAACTAAGCTAAAAATATTACCGTTGACCACCCACAAGCGAAAACCGTGACCGAAACACCTCCACTCGAGGTCCGTCAGACTTTCAACTTTCGTATCCGACTTCGGAAATACTTCGGATTACGACGAGACGAGATTACGCATCCGCTTTAAATAACTATCAACGACTGCCTATTTTTTAAGCACACGAAACAGCTAAAATTTCAATTGTAACATTACACTTTTTTCTCGTCGCCTAGCCTAATAATGCCTAACTCCAATTTGTCGTATTCCCAACAAGTCCAGTCACCAGTAACCAGTCTAGTTTGACTTTTATTGACATTTAATATGTAGATTGTTGATACTGTTTATAACTACACTACAACTGGCAACGACAACAACGACAACTGACAAATAACCAAAACAAACTGATGACTGACAACCGTTTAATAAACGCTATTAAACTGTGAAATAAATTGAATGGCAAATTAAGTGGGTACATTAAATTTTCATCTCTTATAATTGTACAGGCAAGATTGACAGCACTACTAAATACAGCTAATTTAACTATAGGTAATCAAATAATCACCAACAATTGAAATGACTACTGGAACTGGAACTGGAACTCTGCTGGACAACAACAGTCAGTGAGCCACGTCCCCGAAATTCGCATCTGCCTTAATATTTGACTAGTTTTACCTTTACCTTTACAGTAAGATACATACGGTTACGGTTTATGCTACCGCATAAAAGCATGATATGTACATAAGGACCAAGGACATTTATTTTTTTTTATTGATGGGCTGGAAATGGAAAATCAAAAGTAATATTTGAGATTTCGCGAAAAGACGTCCCATGACTTCTACTCTGACATTTGCTTATTACAAATGGAGGAAAATTTAAAAGTCTGCCGTGTCATCTTTATACAATAAACATTTGCAGAAAGTGCTACTGCTAAAATAAAAGTAAATGTTCAAGTTTCTATTGCTCTTCTTATTAGTTGCTCTATTGCACATTCAGCATTTTAAAAATTAATAATTAAACTAAAATTACAACATCAAGTTAGTTACATCTTCCCCAACAAGTATTTTAGTGGTGATTATTGTAGTGTTGATTGTGGCTGTTAAAACATTCAGAGGTATTCACATTCGACATTAATAGCTTTATTTCCATCAGTCAGTCAAAATCAATAATAATAGTTTCAAAACTTTCACAAATTAATAACATTCTCATACATCCAAGGAAAATTACAGTTACTGTGCACTAATTACCACTACAATACCACATTGCGAGTAAATCAGTTGTCAGTCGGTTTCGTATTGTTTCATATTATTTTCGTAATATTTCCTGTTTACCTCTGTTGTCTATTCGATATTCATATATGTTACACATTAACTCAATATTTGATATTCGACGTTCTTTCGTTTGACGTTTATAATAATTACATCATCCCAGATCCTGAATCGTCTTGAAAACGTAGTGGATAGTCAGTCCAGTTCAAGTCCTCAGTTGTCAGCCAGTATCAGTGGCTACTTGGCATTTTTTGGTGTGTGACATTCATTATTATTGTCAATTGTACATGATGCAATGCATGTTCAACTACAAACAGAGCAGAACTGTGAAAAGTTTCATTTAAAACATTAAATTGTTTGTGTTCAAAGTTAAACCAACAAACTCCTGTCACCTGTCACCTGTAAATCTCTGACTTCTATTAATAAAGTAAATTCCTAATTTTGTCGCTTCTGAGCATCGCTTCAAATTGTTAGTTGTAGGTCATCCGCTTTAGTGTGTAGTTTTGTAGTCAGCGTTGAACGTGAGCAGTCATAGTTGATGTTTCTTGTTGGTTAAGCCAGTTTCCATGTGAAGTGTCAAGTCGTAAGTAACGAGTTCTAAATCCAGTGTCCATCATCCACTTTTTGCAGGAAAATTAATTCCCCTGGAGAGGCCCTGGACCCGGAAGCTGCTGGAAGCGATTTAAGTCAAAGAACAAGCGACCCAAAATATTAAGTCAAAATGGGTGGAAAAGATGTAAGTTCAAAGTTTTTCTTTATTGATTGTCTATCAAAACATATTTTATTCACCTACCTACATGCTGCATGTGTGATATTTTTAAATTAAATTATTTAATGTACAAATTCGGTTGTCGGTGATTTATTTGATTGCAGTTGCTCCTGCGTATTCAGGGAAAAGATGGGACGAAGCGAGTCGAGATCAGTCCATCAGAAAATACAAAAATATTGTTTGAAAAAGTGAAAAGCGCATTTTCCTACACATCATTTGCCTTCAACTTGTACAAGGATCGTCAAAAAAGTGAAGCAATAATGTCAGGGTCAAAAGCTGTGAGTTCCTACGGCCTCAAACATGGTGACCTTATCTACTTAAATCCCCTCGAGGGTCATGACCTCACCCCAGAAACTCCTTCAGCAGGGTCGTCGTCCTCCTTCGCGGATGCAATTAGTATGGATGAGCAGCCGACAACGAGTTCTAGTTCTAGTGGAAAATGGGCTGGTGGAAGTGCTACAAATAATTCTAGTTCTCTCCTTCAGCGGAAAGGCTCCAATTCCGGTGGATCCTCCGGAAGCGCTGACGGAAGTTCATCGAGTGGTGGATCTTTCAAGAAGTCGGTTGTCAAAGTGAAAGTGATTGAGGACGAAGTGGATCAAAGACTGTCCAGTCAAGATGGACTCATTCACCGTCCACGTGACCCCAAGATGTGCCGGCATAGTCAAATGGGTCGCTGTGTCTTTTGCCTTCCACTTGAGCCCTACGATGAAAATTATTTACGAGAGCATAATATTAAACATCTCTCATTTAACTCTTACCTCAAAAAATTAACGGCTGGAGACAAGTAAGTTTTTCATTTTTTATTTTTGGGATTTTAAAAGTCCACCTTTGCTTTCTTTATTATACCTTTTGAATTTTCTTGTTTAAATGTTAAATCTCCTGTGAAGAAACAAACTGACTCATATCCATTTTTAGTTTCAAACAAAATGCACTATCCACAGAAAAAATTAAAATAACATGTTCATGAAAGCACGTAAATAGAAGCTTGTGCATTTTTCAAAAAAGCATGTTAATAGAATATTGTGTACTTTTGAAAAGCATGTAAATAGGACATTTTACACTTTTAAAAAACACTTAAATAGAACCTTTTGACCTTTTCAAAAATATGTAAATAGGACATTTTACGCTTTTAAAAAACACTTAAATAGAACCTGTTGACCTTTTCAAAAATATGTAAATAAATAGGACATTGTTACCTTTTTAAAAACATGTAAATAGAACAATTTGCTCATTTTAGAAACTCGTGATTAGCATTGTAAGCATGTATATTATTTGCTGTCTGTTTTTGACATAGCTCATTTTAATTCTAGCATAAATTGGAAATGGGTCATTTTGGTTTTTCGTAGACGAAATAATTTTTAAGGCAGTCGGAGGCTTATAATAATATATTTGAAAATTACAGAGGAAAATACACCCCACTAGAAGATATTAGCGTGCGAATCAAAGAGGGTTGCACGACCCACCCCCCCTGGCCCCGGGGTATCTGTTCCAAATGTCAACCCTCAGCTGTGACTCTCAATCGGCAGATTTATCGTCACGTCGACATAGTCATGTTTGAGAATCCTCATATCGTCGAGCGCTTCCTTAGCTACTGGAGGACCTCAGGTCATCAGCGAATGGGCTACTTGTACGGGAACTACGAAGAACATGGAGATGTGCCTTTAGGAATACGAGCTCGGGTCGCAGCAATTTATGAGCCACCCCAAGACACTTCCCGAGACACGCTCCGCTTCCTCCAGGAGGACTCCAAAGCGGACGTCGTCGAGGAAATTGCGGGGATGCTCGGCCTCCGCTGTGTGGGCTGGGTCTTCACGGATCTCATTCCGGAGGACACGGTGAAGGGGACGGTGAAGCACTTGCGTGGGATTCACTCCTATTTCGTCTCATCTCAAGAATGTGTGAATGCGGCTCATTTCCAAACGCTCCATCCCAATCCTTGCCGCCTCACCAACTCCGGCTTTTTCGGCTCTAAATTTGCAACTGTGCTCATCACGGGGGATGAGAAAAATCAAGTTCAAATGGTAGGCTACCAAGTGTCGAATCAGTGCATGTCACTCGTGAAGGACAACTGTCTCGTCCCCACTAAGGATGCCCCTGAGCTCGGCTACATTAAAGAATCTTCAGAGAAACAATATGTTCCCGATGTTTTCTACAAAGTAAGATCTATTTCTTAAGTTTTTGTAAGATACTTAGTTTTGACAGTTCATTTCCAAATTTCTTTTTTTGTACAATGTATAATTATTATTATTATGTATCTTGATTGTTCGCAGCAAAAAGACGAGTACGGAAATGAAGTGACGCGGATGGCCCGCCCCCTCCCAGTGGAGTACCTCCTCGTGAATGTGAGCGTGTCGACGCCGATAGAGCCTCAATTCAGTTTCAGCATTCTCCCCACGGGGAAGAATCCCTTCCCCGTCGAGAATCGGTTGTTGGAAGGTCAAATCCAGGATTTTAATGCTCTCGTCACTTATTTGAATCAATTCCCAATTGGCACCCCTTTCCTCACCAT
>JAQFZE010003217.1:0-12968 GCA_034695245.1 Dicyrtomina saundersi | reverse complement strand
ACTTTTCAAAAACATGTAAATGGAACATTTTGCACTTTTCAAAAACATGTAAATGGAACATTTTGCACTTTTCAAAAGCATGTAAATAGAATATTTTGCACTTTTCAAAAACATGTAAATGGAACATTTTGCACTTCTCAAAAACATGTAAATGGAACATTTTGCACATTTCAAAAACATGTAAATGGAATATTATGCATTCTTCAAAAAACTTGTACACAGAACTTTTTTTACTTTTCAGGAACTCTAAATAATTCATATTTTACGCATCTATCTCATGCAGTTTATTTGACAAATAGATTATTTTAATTCTAGCTTAAATTGTATATAGACCATTTGCATTCTTCACTCACGATATGTATGGCCCACCCCATAAAATATTTCTAGATCCGTCCCTGCTCGGACTAGGACAACGACAACGGAGCGGCATTATTTAAGGGATACAAATACCCATAATCCTGGACTGACTGCCCTGTACGCGCAACTGTGCTCTATACCAAGTTTCCTCCTATATGGAAATATGTACCTACCTACCTACCTACCTACTTTTCTCTCACTCTTTGCTCAATTTTTCTTCGAACAAATCCCGAACCATATTGTTCCAAAGCAGATTCTATAGTTCGGTCTTTGTCAATTAGACATGAGGCATATGGCTTGTAATTTGTAACGATCGTGTATACACTATACTTACGAGTCTTCAAATATTTAGATGACGACGACACCATCCCAATCACATATGGCTCTCGGCTCGGACATTGTGCAAGAATGTAGACTCTCTCAGCTACATGTCACATGTAGGGACCTCCCTACCCTATCACACCATATGTACAGCCATGCTCCTCTATTATATACTTAAGCTCAATTGGGATTCCATTAATAACAAACAAACTTTTGCCTTTGCCCTTGTGATGTCGCGTGTAGGGGATCGGGCTGGGAGCATACAGACACACACACACACAGAAAAAAAATATAGGCAGAATACCTACTTATATTTCCTGGGAAGTTGAATGTGTCTCGGCCATGCAAGTCTCACTCTGACTAGTGAGAGTACTATATACGGACATTTAAAATGCGCTTTTCATTTTCAAAACCCGAGTGTGAAACGGGGGAGAAAAAAACGAGCTACGAATTTACTCACAGAAAAGCTCAGTCAGTCTAATTCTTCATGTGTAATTGTAATTATATGAGACTCACAGTTTGTATCTCTTTTCGGTCGAGTCATTTTGTAGACGAGAGACAAGACATAGACAGGATAATTACTCTACTACAACATGTTACATCCTACTGTTATTTAACTTTTTCTGTCTTTTTTTTCCCCCTTTCTTTCTTTCTATATATTATATGCTTAACAACTTTTTGAATAATTGCTCAAAAATGCTCCATTATGTATAATCCTATACTTTTGGTCCTGGTCCTGGTCCTTGACTTGGTTGGACCAAGTTTGTAGCAAAAGCCATAGAAATGATTTTATTTACAGGGCTGTACATATAGGAAAATAAAATCTCTACCCCCTCCCCCTCCCCCCTTCTACAGCTTCGGCTTTCGTGTACAATATTTCTCCTCCCCTTTATTGACCTACTAACTACTGTATAGCTCGTACAACTTTTCGGGCATATTTGACGGAATTCGGAATTTCAAAAAAATGTATCTGCATATTATTATTATGTTTATATTATAGTCTATGTAAGAATAAGTGACTCTCCCCAGCTTCACTCCTCTCACCACACCACACGCGAAAAAAAAAATAAAGGCAAAGTATTAAAAAAAAATACAGAAAAGATATAGAAAGAAAGAAAGACGAAACTGGGGGTAAGTGGGCACACGGTTTTTCTTTTTCTTTTTTTTTGTACACACTTTCTTTCTGTGAACATGTGAGTCCCTCCATATGATGGTTAAAATAGTAATGGTTTTACTTCACAGAGACACTAGACACTCCACACATCGGCATTCACATCCAGAAGCCTCCATTTTTGTAAACACTATATTTAATACATATATAACTATATAATAATATGACGAATCCGAATTTGTTTGTATGTGAGTTGTTAAAAATGTCTATACTATACTACAATGCCGCCAAAGGATTCATATATTTAAAAAAGAAAAAAAAAAAGAGAGAAGGACTGGTTTCGCTGCACCATCGTCATCATCTCATGCATGCTTCAAAATATTGAATGCCGTAATATTTCTCACAAAGTAACTTATATGCATCCCCCCTTTTAAAAAGCATCCGCGCACAGAGACACAAGAAGAGCACAATCAAGCACTGTTATGTTCATCCTAAAAAGATTCCTTTATTTCGAGTGCTAAATATAATCATTTGCTTTATTTTCAGTCCTGTGTGAGGTTTTAGAGTGAGAGAGAGAGAGAGACTGTCGAATAATGAGAACATGTGCAATTATATCTGTTGAACCATACCTATACTACTGACTGTGTGTGTGTACTTGTCAACTCTACGAGGGTTTCTTTCCTTGCCCACAAAAATTACTTCCTTGTCGTGTTTTTTTTTTCTTTCATGGGGAAGACGTTTTTATTAAGAGCATAAAAAATTTAAATTAAATTCGAGGAGAGTGCTCTTGACAAAAGCAATATCACGGTTTATAAAACTAAAAATCAGAATTTACGTTTACAAAACTTTTTAGAGAAAAAAGTAGTAAAGAAGGAGGAAATATTGTAGAAATCAGAGTGCGTGGCGTGATCTCCTCTTTGTTTAACACACACACACAGACACACACAGAAGAAAAAAAAAAGGAAATGTACCTTGGTAACTTGGTACTAATATTTATTCTTCAAAATAGAAAATAAAATTCGGAATATATTAATATTCACATGGATTTCCTCGAGGTCTCATCATACAGCTCATAATGATCTCAATACGAATGATATTTACAGAGTAACAAGCTATTTAGGAAGCTGGCAAAGATTACATCCCAAATTCCTCGCCGGAGTGTGTACTATCCTCTCCATGTCTAAGTCTATAGAGTACCTAGTACATGAAATAACTCCAAGAATTAGTCTAAGATTTATAACAAAGATATCAATTAGAGCTCGCGGTGCGTGGTTTCTTTTTGTGATTTCCAAGATGGTTCCAATACACTACATGTAAATGTCATGGAGAATCAGTGGCAGGAGTGAAGGAGGGAGTGGAGCGAGTTATATAGAGTATAGATGGAGTCATTCAAGGGATTCCTCACATGCTACTATACTACTACACCTTCTCAAATAGTTTCAACTTTTTTTTCTATATTTTTTCTATATTTTTTTTTGTTAAATATAAGACAAACCTGGAGTCAATGTTTTTGATTTCCTCACAACTTTTACAAGGAAGACGTTTACGATGACATGTTGACACTCCAAACATGAGAAAGTGTGCCGTAAATTATTTTATCCCTGGGTCACCTGTGCTCACATTTCAGAGTGGCTCCAAGAGCCAAAAAATTTTAAAAATTATCCGTGTCGTAAATAAAGAAACGCATAAAAAACACCGGGTGAAAAATATGTAAAAGAAAAAAAAAAGTGTTATTAGAAGAAGACGAAGAAGGGGAAATTCTTGATCTCAAAATCTCAATCAAGTGTGTGTGTGTGTGTGTGTAACAAAAGTAAAAAAGAAAAAAAAAAGTTTCGAAAGTTACTTTTTCATTTTCTGATTTGTTTTTTTTTTCAACTTCCATATTTCTCCTTTTCCTTCAAATTTTGAACATACATAACTCAAACATAGGAGACCATAACTAATAATTATAAAATGTATATAGGTATAGGTACTCTCTCCCCGTCCCCGTCCCGGTCCTGAAAAACGGTCACGCTATAAAATGAGGAATGACTTTTCAAAAAAATAAATATTGGATACAAGATGACGCTGTCGCTATATACTCTGTGTGTCCCGTTATTATAGACTTTTAGTCTACATACATGAAATGTCTCACATTAAGTACAATTCGTTTCTGCATAATTGGTTGGTAGACTCAAAATTGAAATCAGAGTAGAGAGGCAGACTAGACGGGGGCATGTAACTCTCATATGTACACAAGGTAGACTCTATGTAAAGTCTATTCAAGAAATTATTTAAATGTTGAAACCCATGAATGGAATTCTCCGTCTCTATGTGTCTGTCTCTGTCTGCTGCATGCAAGATGAGAGCGTAAAATATATATTGCATTGCATTGGATTGCATTGCATTTGGGTAAAAGGCTTCCAGTCCCCAAGCTTAAAATTGCCAACAAGCACAGAGAAAATTTCAGCTGTTATAAGAATTACACATCACTTCGGATATTTTCTACCACCATTTCATATATATAGTTAAACCATGGACCACTACAAATTCAAATTCAAGAATTCGATACCATAGTTCCTTTTTGCTTCCCCCCCCCCTCCCTCTATTCTATCTCTATCTCCCTCTTGCCATACTATAATATAATATTACCACCCATTAATGCAACCACGAATGGAGACGGTCCTTCAACGAGTAGTGATCTCCTCCGACTTACATCTCTATCCATTACATCCATCTAGTACTCCAAAGAGAGGGGGAGACAGAGATAAAAAAAAATATTTTGATCTTTACAAGAAATATTCTATGTGTGTGTGTGTGTGTGTGAGTGTACAGCAAGTCAGAGAGCATAATCCCATCTCATCCAATATATACACCCATCTGGCATTCATTCCCAACCATTATAAACACTTCCATTTCCAAACTAAAATCAAATTATCCCCCTGACAAAGATCTGTTTGACTCCAGTAACTAACAGAGTAAAGATAACATTTACAACTCCTTAATTTATTTTATTTAGCGTAAGGGTCGTAAGGTTTGTCGTACGCGCGTCGTGCGTTTCCATGTAAAGTGCAGAAAGGAGGGAGAGATAGAGAGAGAGAGGCAGAGAGTTACGTAATACGTAAGCAGATATTTTATTAGAAACTCTCCCTCCCTCCGCCTGTCCCATGTCCCATACTGCACAATGCTCTCCGCTTTCCTATTATTATTATAGGCTCAATAGTCCATCTTTAAATCTACTGTGTTGCTGCTACCTCCATGCTAACTTTTAAGTAACTCCTTTAATAAAGTATAGGATTTGTTTACCTTTCTTCTGGTTAAACTAACTTTTACAATAATTCTTTTATATGTAGCATACTACTTAAAATGCCATTGTCAATCCGTGTTTATATTATGCATAGCATTTCATTTTCTATAATTTATAAATTCACAATAATGAGACCCTCTTGCTTCTTTCCAAATTGACACGGACAGTTATGTCATAAGACATTGAATAAATATGGGAGAGTCATTTCACCATATTCCCCTTGTACAGAGGAGGCAGGAGACACATGCATACAGATATATCTGAACAGTTTTTTGGGAAAAGGGGGTAAGTCCAACAAAGAAAATTTTACAAGAAAAACGAACAATGAATAAAAGGTGACAGAAATTTTTGTTTGAGCTCAATTTTTTTCTACAGGTACTGTAACTGACGAAGCGTTATTGTAAGGAGTTTCATAAATCTAGACTAATTCTGGAATTTTTTAGAAAATTGTCGAAAATTTTAATTTGTGAGCTTGACACATTTTGCCTCGAAATCAGTAACTTAACATGGAGTAAAAAGTCCGTGAGATGAAATTTTAGTAGTATTGAGTGAAATCAAACTTTTTTTTAACTTTTAAACTTGGTCCTGCATACAAAAATTTACGCACGGCAATTGTCTTCTACAAACTACGAAAACATTCAGAAACCAAATTTAAATCAGAAATGCATGTGTTTTAGGTGGACTTATCCCATTCTGCCAAAAATCCTTCAATGAACTTATCCCGTTTTGCCAAAAAGAAACGAAATTTTGGCTATTTTAGAAAGTCGCTTTGGTGGAGCTTTGACCTTTACCATTCAACACAGTAACGCATCTAGTTGAATAGGGCACGTAACGGAAATAATCTTATTTTTGAAACAAATGAATTTATCTCGTTTTGTCCAACAACTCTTCATAATATGCAGCATGCATGATTTAATAATTTGAGAATCCTCACGGGAGATGTTAATAGACATAAAAATGAGAGAGAGAGACAACCATACTACAACACAGATCCCCATCTCCATGGCTATATGGCCTGGCCTGGAGTCTAAATTCGTAAGTCCAATTTAATGAAATCTAATGAAATTTTTTTTTCATGCTCCTGTTCTCAAAATCAAACAATGTTGCTAGCCGGATGACGCGTAGGTACATTGAGTCGGAGTCGCATATTAATGTACGAAAACGTCACATACCGTCAACAGTGTAGAACCTAAGACAGGTATTGTATATACTATATAGACATGATTATATTTCTATTTGGGCTTTTATTTGCACAAGTTTTAAACTGCTAAAATATGATAATATGGATAAATTTAAATGATTTCGACCCACAGAATTACTATTATTATTACTATTATTATCATCATCAACTGACTATCAAGTTATAATTGTCATTATGTTATGTACTAAAAGCTATATAATGTGTGTTGTTGACTCGAACGGAGACGAGTACAATATACAATGCCATGATGCATTGAGCTCCAGTCTACATACTGTATATATAGATAAGGATAAAACAATACATTTTTTGTCTGTTCTACGAGAAAAGGAGAGTATCATCATGCAATTATTCCGAGACGAACAGGTTAATTACAACAAGAATGATCCTAACTGAATCTTTTTTCCACCGGAGCATAAACGTGTATAGGTATATTAAATAGGTAGGTAGGTAGGTATATACACACACTAAAACAAACAATGGCCGCTAGTGCACACGTCCTCACGGATACTATCCTCCCGTCGTTGTCCTATCTATCTGGTCTGGTCTAAAATATAATTATACATACATCTATGTTCATGGCACGAAAGTATGTACCTACATCTCTGACTGAGTCTCCTTTCGTTCGTTCGAGAGATTCTGCTTGAGCCTTTTGATGTACAGCTCAGATACAGAGCTTGTTTGTAGCTGTATATATCTCTCCGTATAAATTGTATACATACATAGACTCGAAGATAAGATCCAGACAAAGATAAAGAAAGTTTAAAAACCAATGAAAACGGTTTTAAACTAGAGTGGTTTAACTCTTTATTCTACTCCCTGCAACATTCATCCTTTCATGACCACTGTCTTTTTACATCGTCTACAGTCTAGACTCTAGACACAAATCGATTCCCTGCCCTTATACACACGTAATCCGTCCTCGTCCGCTCCGCTCTCGCCGTCTTCTCCTCCTTGCAAAACTTTGGTCGGTCTCGGTATCGGTCTCGGCAGCTCTCTCCCTCTCGCTCTTCTCATCATGATTTACGTCTGGATTTATATAGCTTTTGGAAATTCATTGTTACACATTTCGATTGTTTAAACAGCTAGGCGAACACTCACTCACTCTGAGTTGGAGACAAATGTTAAAAATAGCGAGCTATGGGCTCCATATTATGAGGCAACTATCAAATATTCTCTTATAGGAATATTATATATAGGTGTCCAGGTCCAGGTATAGGTATAGGTAGGTATAGGTACATCCTTGGATACTCCTTTTTAAAAGTGATACACGTACAGATTGGAAAAATAAGTCTCACATCTTCGATCGAGACGAGAGCAGTGTAGCACCCAAGTGGAATTTTCCTACACTCCCAATAATTTCCTCTCGACATAATAAACTATACAACCCAGCGATCCAGATTTGGTTGTGAAATCTATTTCATTATCAGCATATTTTCATGACTTGTCCTCTATAGCTACCTAATAATTAATTAAATTAAATTACTTATTTCGTTTCCCTATAAATAACATGTGTGTCCGTGTGTCTTACAATAACGGCATGTACAATTAATTACATATATCTGTCTCTGACTACCTGGACTACTACAGAACACAAGTACAGACCAGTACAGCTCGTCGTCGTCGTCCTCTGTCTCTGTCTCTGTAAAAACTCGCAGGAGGTACTGATGTAAATTTGACTGTACAAAAAAAAAGTCTTTGAACTACCACCAACAGTACCAACTACAACTACAGCAACCACCACCACCATTTTAAATGAAGGCAGGAGGAAATCACCGTAACATGCAGAATAATAATATATACTACCTACCTACCTACTATTATACTTACGACAGACTATTTAGATACGATTATACGATAGTCGTTGGATAAAAACAAAAAAAAAATATATAACAAGGCTCTTTGTAATCTATAACCCTGTAAAGAATAAAAAAATATTGCATGGTTTGTAACTATATTAAAACCTAAATTTTAAATGAGGATCGTGTCCACGTCCACTGTACTAGACTCTGTACACTGTACACACACACACACACACACACTGTAGCATGCAACATCCTTTTAAGCTTGATGTGAATAAATATATAGGAGGCATGCAAGGAACATTTCTAGAATGGTATTATATGGTTTGTGTGTAGTATGGCTCCTTTTTTTTTCCTTTCGGTTCTTCTAAAAGTTCTAAAATGATGAAAACATTTAGTCACTTCAGACGTTTTCATTATTCTTTATTGTCTACTGTCTAGCGACCCAGAGTCTAGAGTAAAAGTCTGAAAAACTCTGCTGAAAAGGTAAAAGCGCTGCTCCGTACTTTTAGAGCTCCATGTCATTCTCGTTGTCGTTGTCGTTGTGGACGTTGCCGTTCTCGTTCTCGTTCTCGGGCGGCGGAGATGTAGTGTGTTGTATACATGTACATAATGTAGTTTCGAGTATGCACGTTCCCCGATCCCTAATTAATTAAATTTCCATTTTATACATACCTCCTCGTACTAATCACGAGAGAAGGAGAATTCTAAATTTTTAAACTTATATACCCTACATACCTTACCTCTCCTATATAGTCTCAGAAGTGCAGTGGGAGACTAACGAAACAACTCACATTTGGGATGTAGTACAAGTAATTCTGTCTGCACGTGTTGCGACCTACATGAATTCGTAAGATTCAAACTTAGGTCTATTATGTACATTCAACCATAGGTTACGTACCACTCGAAATACACCTACAGTACTTTTGGAAATCCCACAACGACAATATCTACATGTAGATATTTCCCATGTAAAACTCACATTTACATTCACCATAAACGAGAAAAGAGAAGACAGAGTGAGAGAAGAAGTAAACGGAGGGAGGAACTTACATACAATCTCCCAACCTACAACACACTTTCCTATACTATATACATTTAATAACATCTTCAGCCACTCTCTCTACATATATATTATCAATGACGTGATTTTTTTTCTATACTGGAGAGACACACACACTACACTACACACTACTCTGAATTATATCCCAAAGCTCCTGGCTTGTACGTGTAACAAAAGCACTAATAATACCTAATTGCATCAAACATTGGATGAAATTGAGAATTTGATCCAAGTATTGTTCTCTCTCATTGTGACTCAAAAAATGATTAAAAAAAAAAAGAAAGAAAGAAAGAAAGAAGCTTTGGAGAGGCTCGACAATGTTTTTCTCTTTTGATTTATACTTTATTATGCTTATATATAGTTATTCAACAATGCAATGAGAGAGAAGATCAAAGTCATAGAGAACTATGAGAAGGGGCACAAAACAAAAAAAATATTATTGCAAACTATAAATAGTGTATAGAATTTATACATTTCCTATATTCCTAGAACCAAGGAGACTATAAAGATATATTATAGTCTCCCCCTCTGTACTATTGTACATAATTATATATTATACTCCCTGTAATTGACCCCAACTCATAAAAGTCATACTTAGAATGATTGCAAAAGAAAAAAATTCAAAGTTTTTTGAGCGCCACTAAAAATGAGAATAAAAATGTGAGTGTGTGTATGTACATAATATATTTCTGATATGATACGCGCTGACTCGAGCACATTCACTAACATACATATGCATAATAGGCACACGTAGTATTTTAGCAAAGTAAAAATTGCGTATGTATATAGTATATATAGTTTGAGAAAAGAATACGAAGAAGACGAAGAAGAAGACGAAGAAGAAGACGAAGAAGAAGAAGAAGAAGGGGCGGGGGAAAAAGAACTTTTGAGTTTTTGTTTCTACAACTTTTCGAGATCAAGAAACATGCTTCACAGTACGTACATCTATACACTACTATATAGAATGTCTGCACGGCAATAATTAAACTGAAAGCCTAGAGGGGACTGTGGGCTAAAAACTTAAGTTTCCATCTTACGTATGTACCTATATATATGAGGATATATCTATGTATTTTTTTTTTGCTGAGAGACATTGAGAAAAGAGAACCAGATTCAGCAGTGGAAGAGCGTCTACTAAGGTCTAGAATAGCCTCCACAATCACGTAAGTCGTTTGTACTCTCTTATAATATTATATGTGTGCGTCTCTCTCTCTCTCTCTGCTAACATGAAATTGTAATTATTGTTTAATGAAACAACATTTTCATGAGGTAGCTCATAAACCTGTAGTTATTTCTTTTACTTCAATAGACCATAGCTATCATCAATGCTGAGGAGAAGAGCAAGACGAAGAGCAAGACGAAGACCAAGTAGAAGAAAAAAGAAGAAGTTAAGGGGTTTACATTCTGATTGTGAGGAGCGTACATATGTAATAATATAATTAAAATCTAAATAGGCACCGTCGTCGTCGTCTTCGTCTTCGTCTTGGTCCTCTCCTCCGTCTGGAACCAGGAAGGTTAAGTTTGACTCAGACACACACACACACACACACAGAGGCAGGCAGACTTTGAATTTGTCAGTGCATATTGTGAATTGTGTAGAACGAGGAGGAAAAAAAACGGTAGATAGATAGGGAGATCTCATGACCATTTTTCGATATCGAAAGAAATTTATCAAAGTTATCTGATAATGTAATTATATATATGAAAAATTCATAACCACAAAATTGAAAAAAGGTGCTCTGGATGAAGATAAGATTTTTTCCGCCAGGGCACCACTGTGTGTGGCTCCGTAGCGTAGCGTATATAGCATGCTGCCTCTTAGATTGGAGTGAACAAGTAAATCTCAACTTCAAAACTCTCCTCTCAAGATTCTCTATATAATATTCCATAACATTAATATTCGAGTATTATCTTGTTGTATCTCTGTGTAAGTACAAGAGCTCCTACAGCATAGAGGTGCCGAGACAGAACCAGAACCAGAACCACACACACACACGCTAAGGCTCCCAACAACTACCATCGCCAACGCCAACTACACCAACATAATAATAATAATATATTACATACAGGCTCAATAATGCATTACTTTTGCAATTCACTTTGTAATTATTGTAAACTGAATAAACTGCAGGAATGACGAAAGAGAAAATATGTCAATATTTCGCTAGCCACCACACCACACCACACACTCACTAGTCAACATTTACGATGCACATTGCCAATGAAACACACATACTTGAGTACATAAAAACATTTACAAGACGACCAAGTACACACACACACACACTCACACACTCCCTAAACTAAAGTCTCTCCATCCAGCATTCGCAGCATTCTAGGCCCTCTCTCTCTCAGAAACAAACTTGTTATACATGAAAACAAATACATAAATTTTCTTGCTCATTACGCACGGTGCACAATTGACTATGTATGCAGTGACTGAGTGAGTGAGTAGTAGGAAGGAGAATATAGAATGCAATGGAACAAAAAGTCTGTGTAGAGTTTCAAGTTTGCTCAAAAGTAATGTTGTACTTTACGTACCCAAAACATCTCACGCCGTTTTCTGTCCTGTCGTTAAGACGGATATAAACCCAAGTTATACCTCCCCAATGATACATGCATGGACTAGATTAGAATGTCCCATGGGACGGTCTACGAAAAAAAAAACCTTTATTCTTTTAATAATTCCTGTTCAAAAATCTTTTGAATACTTTTGGATGAGGATTTAGACTATAACAGCACTGCATCTTATACCCATACCTACCTACCTACCTAGGTAACGGCTCAGTCAGGACCAACAACACTGCCTAAAATACACGACACACCAAAAAAGTGACTCATCATCTAACTGTGTGACTGGCTTCCACTTTTTCCACGAGGAAAATAAGAAACTTACGAGGTAAATTGTTAAATATTTATTCATGCTGCTGATTGACGATGATATCTTCGGGTTTTATAAGTTCAGAAGCCCACAAGACATAATAAACACGAAGTAAGTCTGCCAGTATAGCTGGGGCTATATACCCTGTCTGTACTCGCAGCTACATCTCCCCAGTACGGCACAGTACAGTACAGGACGAGTCAAGTGTGGTCGTCGAAGCCGAAGCCGAACGAAGGAGACGATAGAACATTACAGGAAAAAAAATATGGAAAACGAGTAAAATAAATAATGTAGGTATGTAGAGACGGGCGTGAGACTTGGACTCTGCTTGAGCTAATGTCATCAACGACAGATAGACAATAATAATAATAGTTCCCCTGTACTTTGAAAAGTATGCATTCTAATCTAAATATATGATGTGTTTTAAATCAACTATGTATTCATTCTTTCCACGGAAAAGTCAGTCTCAGTCTGTCTCTACATCCCAGTGTATATGTATGTTTACAAGGAAACCTATTAATCGAGGGTTAAAAAAAATACAGAAGTAAACTATCACGAAAAAAAATCCCAATCCCAAATCCAAATCCAACTAACTTTAAGTAGGTAGTACCACCTCTACTATCATTTTTATTTCTTACAATTGTCATATATTATTTTGAATTCACATGTATATACAGTTGAACCCATGTGACAGAATAATATTAGAACGACGAAGGATGAGAATCAGGAGAGGGAGGAGAATTTCAGGGTTTGAGCCCTCAATAATTCCTGTCTACATTTTCCAGTCCAGCCAAATAATCTAGAATCTAGAGACTCACTAGAACTTTAGCTACTGATAGATGGACTAGACATTACATACATACCTCGGCGTGTGTGGACTACTCACAAGCTTAAATCTCTTTATTCACAAGCAAAAAGTACCTACCTCCATACCTACTTACTTACCTAC
>JAQFZE010003216.1:0-12970 GCA_034695245.1 Dicyrtomina saundersi | reverse complement strand
ATCCAGAGGAAGCTCAGATAGATCTATGGATGCTTGAAAAATTATTGAAAGTGGGAAGCACAAAACTGTAGCACATTTCTTTAGTACTCTGGGATGAATTCCGTCAGGACCGGGGGCTTTGTCAGGGTTAAGTAGTTTCAGCCTTTTTAAAACACAAGTAGAACTAATTTGCAAGGTACAAAGACTGATTAACGTTTCCGGGAGTTGTGCGTAGGATGTATCACTTGTTTCACTTAGACTATCACTGTCACGCAGCGTCGCGTAGCATTACAGAACCGCGTACTGCCATTTAATAGTGTTTTAAATAGACCCGCTTACTATTTAAACAAAGAAGTCTCAGACCTGCGTACTATTACAGGCCCGTGTATTATATTATAGACCCGCGCTTTATTATAGGGTATGCGGTGCGTTAGAAAAAAAAACTGATTCCTACCTTGACAAGGGCATCTCTAGGCTCTTCCTACAATACAGCAATAGGAACTATTCTTTGATTTAAGAATTTCACGGTACAATCGTACAATCGTATATTGGCTTCTGTAACCAATTTTGGTTTCGATGCTCATAATGCCGAAACAATAAATGCGTTGTTAAATTATAGAATACTGTTGAGTTGAGTTGCTAATAAATAAATTGCTGCAGGTTCTGGTAGACTCAAACAACAAGAAGTTGAACTTGTAAACTTTTAGTGTTGGAATTTGCTACTATTTAAATTATTTAAAAATTTTGTCCTAATAAATTGTTTTATATCTATACAAATAATTATGAACATACCCCTGTTTACACTATGGAACAACGGCCTGACGAAAATCGAAATAAACTTTGGAACCGGTCGCCGTGGCCGTATAGTTACAATTAAAGTACACTAGAACTGGCAGCAATGTATTTATTTATTGTTGCATAAGGTAGCTTAGTGGCCAGAAAATAAATAATTGGCCTAAATAATTAGCAACTCAATAAAAAACAGTTTAGATCAAATATTTTCAATGCTCAATGCTAAAGGGCAGGTCTAACACAGTTGCAACAAAACGGTAAGGTCACTAATAGTTTTAAGTTTTGCTTTATTTTAGTGTCAAATCATGCAATGCATAGTATTGATACCGGGAGTATTCGTACCCTACCTACCCGTACCTTACCACTCGTTCGTCACCTATCAGTTGGTGCCCTGGTGGCACTTGCGCCCTAATAATTCATTCCCAAAAATTATATCGAAGGTAATGACATAAATAAGGTAGGTGGTGGTACGGAGTAGTCTAGGGATTAATTTCCATCGAGTGTAAATGTGAAATTGTAGTGATACGTGTTAGTTTGTGACATCAAGTTTTCCATTAGTTGGAATAAAGTTTGTAATGGTAATTTATTAAGTAGGCGGGCCTTTATTCGTATGCGAGTCTTTTAAAGAAGTTGGGTCTTTTTTATCAAGCGAGTCTGCTTTAGCTGGCGGGTCTGTCTACACACACCCACTGAGTAAAGAGCTTAAAGTTAACTGGGTAACCCAACAAAATACAGTAGGCCTAACACTGGCGAATTTTATTATTATGTAGACAATTTTTTAAATTACCTTACATCGTGATCACGATACACTTAAATCAGGCTCCGTAGGTTAGAGAAGATTGTCGGTTCTTCTGGATTTTGGAAGACCGAAGGCTTGGGCATTAGGATTACTCTTGCGTACTTTTATTAAATTTCTCTGGTACATAATAGTACGGCACACATGTAGTTTTATGCATTATAAATTTTGAAAATGTATTTGCGTAACTATTTTGATACTGATATAGTGAAACTGAACCCTTTTAAAGCTATTCCACGGTATATGGGCGCTACTGTGCGCTATAACATTATCAGGGTGCTCAGGAATTGTACAGCGGACACTGAACAGAATTATTATTACTCTATTATTTATTGCGTAATATTGCACAACTAAATATATTAAAATGTTCATTTAAGTTTAACAGAAAAACAAGCAGGCGGTTATTGTTGCCACTAATTAAAATGTAAGTTATACAAAGGAGCGATAGCGACATAGCGGAGAGTAGCAACAATTTTTAACATTTATTTGCGTACTGTGTGTATTAGTGGATGGGTACGGATCAGGCGTAAATTTTGTTGGATATGATAACGTACCCACGTTATAAATCGTATTATTTAAATTTGGATTTTACTTAAGTAATTATCGGTATCGTTGCGGCGCCTTGGTTCGTACCCTAATGCCAATGTCATTCGTTGCCTGGTGTTGTAGCGTGAAGTTTTTCGTAGGCAGTGTTAGCAAAAATGCTGAGGTTGACATAATAGCATGGTTGTAGTCTTGTAGTCTCATGGAAGGAAATAACTACCAGAGTATTTACATTATTATTATTCACCTACACTATCATGTGGGCATATCTCCCATGATAGGAGTGAGTTTATTGGGTTGTAGGATTATTCCTACCCGGACTTTTCCTACCCGGATTGTTCCTACCCAGAATTTTCCTACCCGGACTTTTCCTACCCATGTACATAGAAATAACGTACACGTCGCGCAAAGATATACAGTATAATTCGTACATAAGGGACTCCGTGGGACTGGCTACATCTGTCCCTTTTAGGGGTTATCCCTTTTAACCGTTTAAGGGATTTTCCTTCTATGCGGAACCTTATAAGTATTTACAGATATGCAATTGAAGTTTTTATCATTAGTTGTAAGTTAAAACAAAGTCAAGATAATTTTTATAGTTGCGTGAATTAAAAGATAAATGTTTCTTGAAAATTTTTCCTTTCAACCATTGTTCTGAGATATTTTCACCGTCTTGTTTAAGAAAAGTCCGGGTAGGAATAATCCGTTTACCGTTTATTGATATTCAAAAGTTGGATAAATATATTTAAAATATATGATGTTACAGTAAAAAACTTTTTATAAAATTTTAATGGCAGCTGGAGCGAGCATTTACATTTATGTTATCAGTAATAAAATTATCAAATTATCTGAATTAAAACGATAATAGAATCGCAAACAATTTGTAAAAATTTATTGATATCTCGGAGCTTAAAGTTTATACATATTTATAAATTTTAAACCGATTAAATTATAACTATTTTGAAGGTTTTTTTAATAAAACAAATTAAATTCTTTTAGTAAGCGGGTCTCTTATAATACATATCGCCGGTGAAGAAGCATTTTTGCCCAAGTTCATTCATTTATTTAAAGCACTGTTGCCCAAGTCCATGCAAGTCCTGTTCAAACCTGCGCAGCTCGGTGGACTTGGGCAAAAGGATTGTAGGACATTTTCCTCCTGGACATTATCCCCCCCGGACATATTCCTCCCAAATCGTACAGAGGATATTTTCCTCCCAGCATCAAAAACACATAACCAAAATGAGCGAGTATTCCTTTACGGTAAAGTGTATTCATAGATTTTCTCAATAATGTGCAAGTATCTTAAGCTGAAGTACCAACATTCTCCTTTTCCCATTTTGTTGTGAAGTAAAGATTACGTAACTATTTATTAATCAAAGGCAACAAATGTCATGTCAGTATTATTGCAAAAATTTTGTAGTCTGACCTCAATGCAAACAATGCTTGATTAAACACCAATCCACCAATATGGAATCTACAATAATTATTAACAGAAACTCGTTTTCAATAGGTTATGTATGTATAGTAAAATTTGTGCTGACTTAGGTACTGAAGTAAATATTTAAAATGAACATTATTAATCATAAGTTATAGTAAACTTTCACACTGATTTAATTTTTCACGAATAAATCGGCAGCAGCTTTATGACTTTTGGATGACAGCTGTGGACTGATGAAATAATGCCTAAACTAACAAAATGGTTTAGTGTGATTTCCATTCCAAGCTTGTGCTCGAATATGCTAAATTATTGGATATTATAGTGGATTGTGAAATATGCATACTTTAGCTTTTAAATGAAAAATCCGTGTAAACTTACATCATTTTTCTTCAGCTTAAGATATTTGCATATTATGGAGAAAATCTATGAGTACACAAATTTACCGTAAAGAAATACTCGTTCATTTTGGTTGTGTTTTTGATGCTAGGAGGAAAATGTCCTCTGTACGATTTGGGAGGAAAATGTCCTGGGGGGATAATGCCCAGGAGAAAAATGTCCGTATACCGGGCAAAAGTGCTTTTAAGAAACGCATGGACTTGGGCAGTAATGCTTTTAGTTCTGGACTGGACTTAAGCAATAGTGCTTCTTCACCGGCAATATGTGGGTCTAGCAAGGGTCTTGAGAGACCCCTTTCTTAAAGTGCGCGGTGCGTACTGCTATAGAATATGCGGTATATATCCACTTAATTGATTATGGATTCTTTTATTGGACAAC
This sequence comes from Dicyrtomina saundersi, assembly GCA_034695245.1. Taxonomy (NCBI): domain Eukaryota; kingdom Metazoa; phylum Arthropoda; class Collembola; order Symphypleona; family Dicyrtomidae; genus Dicyrtomina; species Dicyrtomina saundersi. The sequence goes on along the minus strand of JAQFZE010003216.1, from coordinate 8,648 downwards.
CCTAGATTAAAAGTCTCAAACAAAACACTTCGGTATTCATAAAATTTTTATTACTATGACAAGAAACCTATATCTATTCAGTCAACTATTTAATTGAAAACAGTTATGATTTTAAATATTAAAAAAGTTTTAAAAGTTGTAGCTCTCCTAATATTTAGGTATGTATATATATAATTTTATTCATCTGAATGATTTATGGCCAAGGCCCTTGCAACCCCTTCATGCCTCCTTTTCATAAATTACATAAGGCAAAAATTGTCATAAATTACATTATGCAAATTCCAAGTCAAATCCTTAGTTGGTTAAAGTCATTGCAAGTTATTAACATCACTGTACATTGAATTGTGAACGGCGTCTGCTTCCTTTGATTGTCGAGTTTTTAACACCTTGCACCAAAAGTTTTAAGTCCGTTGCATTCATTCTTGGCTGGTTACTTTGTCACTAAATAGGATTTCGATAAAATTATTTCTATAAACATATTTTAGGTATATATGTATGAAATGAAATTTCTAGTGTAATAGATGAATACCTATTAAACGTAAGTTACACGTTAGTACAGGAATTAGTAAAATACTAAAATATTTTCTTGCATTTTTCTCTAAAAAAGAAGTTCCATAGTTTTCTGCTAAAAACTATGGAACTTTTCTTTCAAGGTACTCATTGACCATGCGTAGTAGGAATAGGAAGAACCATGTTGTGTTCGTAACTTTTTTTGTAATTGTAGATTTTATGGCTACTGTAGTTGGAGATTGGTACCAATAACATAAGAAATATCTATTTTTTTCATCTCATCACCGATCACCTGAAGTTCTTTCACTCTACATTTCTTAATGATAAATTCACATTTTTAATCGCTTTGCGTGAGATGTGTAAGGATATGGGCTCACAATATTCTATAACTTTACATTTTACATGTACTTGGCTTCAATCAAATTATCATGTTTAGGAAAATTTTAATTTGAAGCAAATATCTTCAGGCCCAGCGCTGAGTAAAATTCATCATTTTAAATGCAGCTTAAAGATATGTTAATTAAATAAATCTGACGTTGCCCCGATTAAACTGCTGTCCAACACCCTGTCAACACCCTGTATGCCCGACCTCAACTTCACTTTTCTTACTGTGCTATCACACATGCTTATACACTACTGCATTTCTGTCAAGCCTATTTCTATGGCGAATTTCATTTGACATTGATGTTCACCGCCGCCGAACCCTTCTATGAATTGTGGCAAGGAAAAACTATTTAAACAAAACTTGTCACCGCTCGGTCTCGAACCGACCTAAGACAGGCATTACCTGAAGGGGTGAAATCCAATGAGCGATTTGATAAACTCAATTGGCGGTGTCGGATCCGCAATAAGCTGTTATTTGTTTTTGCAATAAGCGGTCTAAGAAATAAATTAGTTCTCACTCGAATTATTTTGTGACTATTGGCGGTTGTAAAAATATTTTGTATTTATCCGTACTAACCATTAGTTTTGCTTTGCGATCAATGTAAAACAATAATTAGCATTATTTTCTGGTATTAACTATTGTTGCATGGTATTGAGAGTTCACAACCTTTTCTCATTCAACTGCTTCTATAAAGTTTGCACATTGGGGCAGTCCGCCATACCAGCTAGCGATATATTTAGAAGACTGCGTATCAGTGGGTTGGGTTAAAACCGTAAGTGGTAGATCTACCATTGAAGGATGGGTATGGCTTGTGCTATGCTCAGCCGCCAACAAGGAGCAGCTCCACTTGAGGACTGAGGAAGGAATCGTAAGGCAGTTGCGACGCCGCTACAGAACATTCTCTTTCAAAAAACTATATTTTGCAGCATGTATCGTTGCATTTAATTACACTGATTGGAAAGATCTTCATCCACATGCCCAGCCTTTCTCAAGAGATATGCGTGTAAGCATATATTGTTCGGCCGAATAGATTTGGACCTTTTGTACATGCGCAGTAGAACTTGACGTTACTTTTAACATTACATGTTATACAAATTTCTGAACAAAGATTAACGGTCAGGCTCAATGCTATTCGGCCGCACAATATTTTCCCTGGCAGTTAAGCATTCAATAATTACATTTCCACTTGCAGCCAAAGTCGTTAAACTCAACACCCAACAAAATAAGAGCGGCAGACGCAGATCAACTAACGCAAGCCGTCAATTACTTGTAGCGTGTGCCAATGTACTCATCTTATTTATTTAATGTCTATTTCTAAATTTTGAGTGCAGTTATCAAGTTTTTAGTGTATTTTGATTTTTTCTCAAGAGTCTTGACTTTTTCATGACTTTTGCTAGTCTTGAATTTTTTGAGACTTTTGCTAGCCTTGATTTCAAGACTCTTGAATTACCATGACTTTAGCAATGATATCGGAAGTCTAGAAATTTCAATACTTTTGCTAGGCTTGATTTTAAGAGTCTTGATCTTAGTCTTGTCAAGACTTCTGAAGTCAAGACTTCTGAAGTCAAGACTTCTGAAGTCAAGACTTTTGCATTTACAATCCGCAAGTTCTAATGCAGACATATTGCAGTAAGGACTGAGCTACGTGGGCTCGCTATAAAGATTTTTAATTGCTCAGGCTGCCAAACAATTCTTTTCCTGATATGATCGGGTTCATTCTACGGAGTATACGTATCACAAAGTGTGGGTACATGCAGTAATGCAGTTGCTCTCAATGATCCTCTAACATTCGTACGGATAGAAGCTGGCATACTTGATTTTGCATTTACTCTAGTTTGTATCATTGAAATTGATCTGGAATCTAGGCACCATTCTAGGGTTGTGCATGAAGTAAATAATGAATCAAAATTCCTTTTCCTCGTAAACGTGCTTCATGAAACTTTAACATAGTTTAATTCAGTTGTCAGTCTAATGAAATTTATAACTTTCTAACTCTACCCTGTTGTCATTAAGATATAAAGAAGCCTTATATTATACTGCTATTAAGAAGAGAAAAATAAATGTATTTATAAGAAAAACAATCACTGACATGCATTCATGCTTGCTAGTTGAACTTTATTAGGGTGTTATTTATACATAAGGATATAGGAATCAGTCTGGTTCTTTGAGTCATTTTTGACCGGGTGACGGTCAAATCTGAACGACCCGGATTTTTTTAAAACGGTCAGTTTTGAATGTGAGACAGTCAAAATTGAACGTTCAACGTTCAATTTTGATCGTTTAGTGACTTTCCATAGCAATTTCATGCAGATGCTTTAGCATACAAAGACTTTTCCCCTTGTCGCTTACTAAGACAGTTCTGACAGAAAGAGGTATAGTTGTTGAATGTGCTAAATTTTCTGCTTTTTCTGCTTAGAAAGCTTTTTTACTTGTCAGGTATGAAATTTCGCTGTCAGGTCGCTCAAAACACCGTGCGCGCGATTTAGGCGTTCATTTTTGATCGTAACACAGTCATTTTTGAACGACTTGAAATCATGTCTATTGCTTCAGCATACGACAAATCTCTGCACAATCAAAAATGAACGTCGCACATTCAAATAAGAATTTCTCTAAGGCCGATTAAATTTGACCGTCACCCCGTCAAAAATGACTCAAAGTGCCAGACTGTGAATAGGAATTTATTACCATTGAAATAAAAATTGAAAGTTTAAAAATGCATGCATAATATATCTTCCAAAGTAATCGTAATATTATCTTGAAATCTTGTATAAAGCAGTGCGCGTAGAGTATATTTACAACATACAGATTGCATCTACCGTTTAGTATGTCAGATTTATTACCTTATTTCGCTTTAAAACCTACCAAATGCAGATAAAGGAGTAATAGCTTTGCATTTAGTTTAAACTAGGGAAATATTGAGATTGATTGGATAACTATAAAGAAAAAATTATTAATTACTGTCAAATTCATTTATAAGGGACCTGGGGGGACCGATATTTTAAGTCCCGTTTAGCCGAAACCCCGTATAACCTTATAAGGGATTCTCCTATTAAGCAAAAATTATTTACAATTTAAAATTTATTTTATTTAGAGTAAAAAAATGTCAATGGCAAGGTATTTACAACGTTGTTTAAATATAGTTATTGAGACTCAATGCAAAAGTCAGTTATTGCAGTTCATCTCTTTTTAATTCCATTTTGACGCACACAAACACTAATATTACGAAAATTCAAAAAAATGTTTTACTTAGTATTTGTCTGCGCTTAAAAAAATTGATGAAGTTTCTGTATCATTTCCGTAGCTTCAGATGTACTAAAAATACAGTAGTATTCTACTTACTCGGCTCCTTTTATTATAATGGTCCTTACACGTGATCTACAAGGCCTAAAAAGCGTAGAAAACAGTCCCTTAAATCCGAATATCCCTTACATCGGTTTCCTTAAATCTATATAAGTGCTCCGTACTTCCATCCCCAATATACGTATATATATTGTCATAAAAAGTACTGATTTTAAAAATAACTGTTATTTATTCATTTTTAAGGCCGAAGCTAAAACCACATTAGTAAATCTCATGAAATACCGAATTAAAAAGTTAGTTTTCTAAAAAATCTAAATCTTGAGTGTTTCTTTTATTGATGATAAAATATGAAATAAGAACCTAAATTCTAAATTCTTAAAGATACAAATTTTAAGATAAAGTTTTACAACACCAATATATTTAATTAACAGAATATATTTGAAACCTTCAGGAAAACCAAAAAATCTTGTTTTAAATACAGTTCGTAAGTATTAGATCGGCAATATTTCCATTCGTACAACACGGGGCTAAAGTAGCGTTAGCAGTAATATGAGGCAGTAAGGAACAGAAGCAAGTAAACTGAATCAATTTTACACATAATTTAACTTGATTCTGAATTATCAGTTAATTATTTTTTGGGGAAAAGACAAACTTAAGCTTCGCGCTAAACTAAATCAAAAGTTTACTACCGGCTACTGTAAAATCTACTTATCTCAGAAAAGTCTATGAAGTTTCTAAAATAATGATTCTGCGTTGGAAGCCATTGAGGCGCTATTTGATAGATAAGACTTTAATCACGGATGATTGATGAAATTTAAATCTCAAAGCTAGAGCTCATAGAAATGAGTTTCAATGACTGCCGTAGATGAAAAAAGGAGTATTGTTTCCAATCTCAAATCTTCAACTTCTTTATTCTTTGGTTTCACTTATATTTATAACTTTAACAATCTCATAATAATTTAGGTTTTGGTTAAATGTTTATCAATATAATATCCGCTGTAACAAAAACGTTATTAAAATAATTACTCATTATGGGATATGTGCTCACATGAGCACTATGTTAATATTAAATTTAGTATCCAACTATAATTTCAATATTCATGAATGTATTCCAATACAAATTATATCATTAAATCTTAATAATTTGCATTCTGATTTCCTTTTTCTCTGCGAAGGAATCATTAACATAAATCAATACTTGCATATTCCTAGGCTCACATCCTATGTGGAATTGCTACTGCACATCTAAAATGCATAGATGCAGTTCATAGTGACTTAATTACATAAGTTTTACCGACTGACAGAGGAAGTAATAAAATACTTGTATAAAAATGTCAATTATAGATTGAATCTAAATGCTAATATAATTCCATAGTCTAATAATTATGTACTTGTCCATCTCTCAGAATGATGCAATTCTGATGAGACTACAAGTTATCTTCCCCATCAATGTTCGGATTGTGGCTTATGTATGCACATATATCCTAAGAATAATCACATACCTATATTCAATTGTATGTATATTTTAACAGTTACTCACTGCAAATGTACATGAAAGATACATCATTCGAAAAGAATCGATTATTAGAATTTTTGTGTTTGCAGCTGGACACCGATGTGGTTTTAAAAACGTTTAAAAACAAAATTTCCTCTAAACAGTGTTTTATAGGACATACGTGAAATTAAACATTTTGTTTGTAGTTCAAAAGCTTACAAACTATATATCACTCGTTTAATTCGGTCAATTGCTTCAAAAAATAGCTATTAATAAAGTTAGTAAAGAAAAATATTCGACATATTATGTGCACTCATTTCATCTGGTCTCTTTCAGCACTAAAGTACAACCTCACCCCCTGTAGTTACTACACCTATCACTATCACACCTATCAAAGTTTTAAACGAGAATAAAGTGACACATTTTCCTTTAGTTTTTAGACGTAAATTTGCAATAATGAAACAGTAATTTCCGTTTTTTGACAATTTGATAGTGTATACTTGATCAACGGCTCGAACCCTCACCCCCCCCCCTCCACCTCTGGTTTATTGTATACAAATGTGATCAAGCACAAGACCCCCCCTCCCTATTTTGTATACGAGATATATGGACGACGACTAAGTAGTGGTCATTAAGGAGCATCGAAGGAGATTGGGTTTCAATCAACCATCCAGTAACGCTTAGTCAGACTTTTTTGATACCATCCCAGCCTATGTTGCTGGGGCATTGCTGGGGCAGATTGCACCAAATTGTAGATTATGCATTCAGCTTTCCATCTATGTGAGAATCATGAACTTGCGAATGATAGTTTGAGAGAAAAAATTACAAACAAATCGTCCTTCGCGGGTCTCGAATCCAGGTGGGACGAAGTATGAAGTGAATGCGTTAGCAATGGGCCTGCTGTGACAGCCGCAGCTGCCAGCTGTACTTTTCAATTGTCGCACTTTGTCTACGAAAAGTAGAAATGTGGCACCAGCGCTTTTAGTATATCGATTCTGGATATAGTCTGATATACCTATATATGCAATTTTGGAAATTTATTAAATTTCATTTGCCTATAACGTTTTTGGCCAAGATAAGTATTCATATTTGTAAAATCCCTTAGATACAACTTTTTATTGCGATCGTGTGAATACTTATCTTGGCTATGGGCCATGGGAGCCATCAACCGACTCGGTAAAACGGGAAAAATCCGAAATTCGGTGTGCTTTGTAGATTTGATTCTGAAAAAAATCATGAGTATGTCTTTAAGCAAACAAAAAAATTGGGCATCGACCGAATTTTGATTTGGGCTGTAGATTATTTGTAAAACAATAAAGCCCGCTTACCTTCAACAGGGTATTACCGGGTAACAGGCTCACTAAATGCACTAAAAGTTTGTTATCTTACTATTGAGAACTTGGTCTATGTTAAAAAAGTTATTTCGCACATATCTGAGATACTTGCCTCCCAAGCTGGGACGGTATCAAAAAAAGTCTGTCTTTACCGCACAACACAGAGCCGTTAACGATTAGCAGTGGTCGAGGATTGAAGCCAGGTCAGAAAATGGAAATTTCGTTCCAGTATGCAGTCCTAACCGCTCACCCAAGCACGCCTGCTTATAACTATATATTTATATGAGGTCCGTGAAAAAGGAAAGCAATACAATATTGAGAATCTCAGTAATAAACAATTAAGAGAGGAGGACAACCTTATTCAAAAATAAACTTGACACTGTCCTCCAATGAGGATAGCCTACGTTACAAAAATTTGCACTGATTCCTTGAGGACTGATGTTACTGTATCTTTAATCAGTGTGATTGGTAGACATTGAGATTTCAAGATATCCATGAAAAATTTATTTACTTATTTATTGTGCAATAATATCGGGCATTGCCCATCATACACAGAGATTAAATGTGTAATAATTTTAAGGAAAATGTTAAAATGGTATCTCTAGCATCGATAAAATGTCCTAACACCAGAATATCATCAAGGCCTAATTTGTTTTGAAAATACGGTATGCATGGATCATTATGGGATTTTTTCTCTCGATTCACTGATTCTGATTCTGCTTGATTTATGATTTACATTATTTTGATCCATTCTAACTGTTGGATCCAGGATAAATAATTTCCGCGATTTCTGGTTGTAAGCAATAATGCCCACTCGTTTTAAACCGTTGCCAGTAGATTCAGCTTCCTGAAGTACTTTTCAGCCAAGTGTGCCCATGGCTTCAGCCAGTAAACGCCTAACAGCATGGTGTCTATTATTACGAATCAATTCTTCCCTGGGGCACGATGCAAGGATATGGCCTAATGTTGCTGACTCATTGCAGCCATGACGGCAGCAGAATGATCCTTGATCGGGCTTTGGTATGGCATTGACTGGCATACCATTTCCAACCATTTTAATGGTATTTACCCATTCGGATGAAGAAGTAAATATAAATTGGCAATTTGCACACCCGCACGAAGTACCTACATAAGTACCATAAACAAGGGGCAGTCCCCACCCTGACGAGCCGTTAATATTGATAATAATTTTACGCATTAAAAAGTATGTACCAACTACATAGAGTGATGGTTTTCGCATGGCTACTCTGTGGGTTCCAATATACAAAACGTGGCAGCGGATACTTTTATGACCACGGGCCATACCGAGTATACTTTTTTGTATAGGTTTCATATTTTTCTTTGCGAACATTTTATAGGCTGAGAATGTCCTCAAGTAGTTTGAATGATAGAACTTATTGTTTTGGTTTTTATGCCTGAACTCGCCTGGGATATAGTATTATGTATGTATGTATGTATGTATGTATGTATGTATGTATGTATGTATGTATACTACCCAGCAAACACACAAATGAAAATATTAGTTGGCTAATAGTAAGATAATTGCGACTTGGTTGGGAAATGGTATGCGTTGGAAAATTGACTCATGAAATTGTTGTTATTTTGATGGCCCTGCAGCAAAGTG
>JAQFZE010003215.1:0-12971 GCA_034695245.1 Dicyrtomina saundersi | reverse complement strand
ATAGCGGTGTCCTCCTTATCTACTGTGACCGACTCCGTTTTTATAGATTCTGTATAGGCGGCAACTACAGGCATAGATTCATCATGTAAAGATTTTGGAGCTTTCTCTTTTGTTTTACCTAGATCAACAGGTAATTCTGTTACTTTGTGTACAGATGTGTGTACTTTCTTCACTAAGAATGACTCTAATTCTTCTGGTTCTCTGAAAGAAGTGACTAGTGACTCAGATATAATATCTTGAATAGATGATGAGCTTGCTTTCTCCGCATCTGAATCTTTCTTTTTTATTAGCGACTCTACGACTTCTAACGGGGTCGTAGATTCGGTAGTTATAATTTCCGTTTTCTTTTCTTTGAGTGATTCTTGTGTAGATTCTTTTTCTGGTACTTTAGACGCAGTGGAAGGAGCTGAGGCTAACAAGCTTTTCTCTACAACCTCTAATGCTTCAAGTGTAGAAGTTTTCACATCCTTACCTTCCAATGATTTTAATGCTCCCAATTTAGAAGTGAAGGAATCCTCATGAGTTTGCACAACTGATTCTAAATGCATAGACGTGTGCGACTGTTCTTTCTCTGTTGGTTTTTCTGATTTAAATAATTCAGAAACCACAGATTTTGTTTTGCTGTCAACACGGGCGGTTATTATCTCAGTAATAACTGGTTTACCTTCGGTAATCTTTTCTATACTTTTTTCCAATAATTGAAGCGGCACTTCCGATTTTGTTGTAACTGAGTATGTTTTCTTTTCAGTTTTTGGTGTATGAGAAACTATATCCCCTTGTTTGAATGCTTGCTCTTCCTCTGAGAATGTAGATGTGGTTACGTCAAAACCTGCTGGCTTTTCCACAGTTGTATCAGAGTATTTTGCAAAACTTTCTGCAGCAGATTCAATGGATTTTTGTGTTTCATCTTTTGATTTAGAGAGCTTTTTTCCCGCGATTTCTTGTTTTAATGTGTATGTAGAGACAGATCCTACAAATTCAGTACTTTCTTTCAATTTTTGTAAGTCTGAGATTACAGCAGAAGTAATTGTCTCAGTCTGTGTGTCAAAGGTTTCTAATTTTGATACAGAGGCAGCAACTTCTTTGCTTTCACTTTCTACTTTTGCCAATATGTTTAATTTTTCAACGGTTTCAGTAGTTGTGATTGTCGACATTTTATCAGCGCTTTCTTTTACTACTTTCTCGAGTGATTTCTTTGCTATTTTTGAGTCAGTAATAACGTGCTCAACAGTCTTCGTCATATCAGTTAGTAACTTAGGATGCTGAGATAATTCAACAGGTGTGCTAATTATGTTTTTGATAGTCAACTCGTCTGCTTTCTCTTGAATTTGAGTCTTATTGTCTATTTCTGACTCATCGGAAGGAAAGCTGGGTATTTTTGTTTCATCTGTTTCCAGTGAAAGCAGATCATCTGTATTAAGCTTTTGTGGACTAACTTTATGATGATCTTGAAATTCAATGTCTTGTTTGAAAACATTTTCCAATTTTTCATGGACAGTGGTGACTGTGTCTACTGATGTTTCAGCTACCAGCTGTCCAGTTTTAATTGGTTCGAACTGGCTTTCTTTTGCTTTGTGTTCAATTTCTGCTTGAGTTTTGACTGCAGAGCTCGAGGTAATGGTTTGTTCTTTTTTATCTGAATCAGATTTTTTCAAAGCTGGGGTCACATTTTGAAGTTCTATTGTTGAAGTCACTGAATCAAACTTCTTGTCAATTACAGCTTCCGCAATTTCAGAAGATTTCTGTATTTCGTCTTCGGATTTGATTGAGGCTTTTATAATTTTACCTTCGATATCTGCAATTTGGGCTTCTATTTTGACAACTTCAGTTCCTTCTGTAGTTTTAGTTGACATTTCTGGAATTTGTGCAACTGTCTCTGCACTTGTGCCTAAAGCGGGGGAGGCAATTGAATCCAATTTTTCATGGGTTTCTTTTATTAAGTCAGTTGATACAAAAGTTGTATCTTCAGTTGAGCGTACTTCCGTTTTTAAGACTTTCCCTTCATCATGAATGCTACTAATTTTTGAATCCGTGTAGGTTTTCATCGATTCCGTAGCCGTTTGGGATTCTAACGCTACTGAATATTGCCTGCTTTCTTCCCGTACTGCTTTCTCTATTGTATTAAGCTTGTCACTCGAAGATGTAATTACTTTTGCTACAGGTTCAACGGATTTTGCATCAGAAGTCTGTCCTAATGTAATGGCCTCAGAACTTTCTCCTCTCTCATCTGTCGATAGATTTGCAAAGTCATGAGTTAACTTCTCAATATCTTTAGTGTCTGCAGATTTTGACTTGTCTATCACCTCCGTGTGCACATATTTTTCAGCTGAAACTGCAGCTGTAGCATCACCGGTAGTTTTCCCATCCTGAGGACTGTCAATAGTAACAATCTCCTGGGTAGTGGTAGTAGTCACAATTGTCTCGGTTTTTCCAATTTTAGCATCTTTTTGTAATGTACTTTCCACTTCGTCTTTTTGAATTTCGCTTGTAGTAGTAGTAGCAGTGATAGTTTCTTTGAGGGCTAACGCTGGAATTTTCATCTGTGTAGATTGGGTACTGCCGGGGTGAGTGGTAACCTCATCATGTATATTACTTTCACCAGATATTATACTTTGATCTGATGTGACGATTTCATGAATATCATGTGTTTCTTCCTTTACATATTCAGCAATGTCAGCCGGGATCATTGTAATATCTTTATCTTCTCCTACAATTTCAAATGAAGAGTCCACTTTCTCTTCTTTTACTTTCTCCGTAATTTGTTGAACACTTTTCCCCGTCTCTTCTATTGTTTTTTCAACATCAGTTAGAGACTTTTCCTTTAATTCAGCATTATCTATATCTTCTGAACTTTTCTCAGAATCCTTTGAAACTAAACTACTTCGCCGCTGGAAATCCTCGGATGAAGCTTCGTTTATGTTACTAATGCTCTTTGTAAGAATTACAGTCACTTGTTTCCCTGTTTCGAATCCCATTTCAGTAGCAGTCTCGTATGTCTTTTCTAAAGCACCGTAGGCTTGATGTGTTTCTCCAGAATAGGCTGTTGCATCAAATGTCAAAGAGATAGACTCGGTTGGGGTTTCAGTGACTGGTGTAGTGACTGTATCTTCAGTTACTGTCACTGCTGGGATGACTTCATCTTTCCCTTTTCTTTCAGTAACTTCATCTGAGTCAGTTTTCTTATCCGTATCTCTTTTTTCAATTATTTCAGCCAGAAATGATGTTTCTACAGCTTTACTACTACTGGCTTCCTCGGAAATGTGCATCTCCGTCACTTCAGATGATTTACTAGAAATTGTGGATTGCATTTTTTTGGAAGAATCTGCTCTATCCTTAACCTCTTGTTGGTCCATTTCTAATTCTTGTAATTCGACAGGCATTTTAACACTAGATGTGGTGGTAGTTGTAGTTGTGGTTATCTTCTGTGAGTAGGGCTTTGAAGAGTCGGAAATTTCACTGAAGGATTTTATGACTGATTTTTCAATCACTTCTGGCGCAGTGGCTGAGGTAATTCTTGTAACCTCAGACACAATTACAGTACCATCTTTGGTTTCAGTTCGTACTGTCGTCATCTTTTCTGTTGTCATACTGGGGATTTCTTGTAAATGTAAAACATTCTCTTCAGCATTAGCTTCTAACCCTTGGAGTTCCGAAGTTGTTTTAGGGGACGATTCAAAGGAGGAAGCTGAAGTTTCAATAACTGTCATTTTAGTCACTAGAGACATTACTTCGTCATTTTCGTTGCTAATTTTAATTTGGTCTTCTTTTGCAGCTACGATATCTTTACCAGTTTCAGCCTCATCAACCTTCGATTTTGGTTCTACTTTCTCCAGGGCTTTTTCTTCAGTAATAACCGCAGACTTTACTTTATCGCCTTTTTTGCTTATTTTAATTTGGGCTTCCGTTGAAGCTACGATATCATCCACTACTTTCCCTACATCAGCCTCTACAACCTTTGATTTTGGCTCTACTTTCTCCAAAGCTTTCTCTTCAGTAATAACCGCAGACTTTACTTCATCGCCTTTTTTGCTTATTTTTAATTCGTCTTCCTTTGAAGCTACAATATCATCCACTATCTTTCCGGTTTCGGCTTCCACAGGCTTCGACTTTGCTTCTAATTTTTCCACAGCTTTCTCTTTACCAATTACCACAGACTTTATTTCATCACCTTCTACGCTTATTTTAATATGGGCTTCCTTTGGAGCTACGATATCATCCACTACCCTGACGGCCTCAGCCTCGACAATCCGTGATTCTACTTTTTCCGCAGTTTTACCTCCAGCAGCAGGAAATTCATCAAATGAGAGTTTTTCAAATGTTTTTCCTATGGTTTCACCCTTGACATTTTTAAATGCTGGATAGTCAACGTGAACTTGTGTCTGTGAATCTGACATGTCAGCTTGCTTAAGAACCGCACTGACTTCAAGTGGTTCATCGTCCAAGCTGAATGATTTATCGTCAAGTGGCTCATCTGCTAGTTCTGACTGGAGATTCATTTGCTTATAAAAAACTTTCTCTTGTAATTCCATGGCTGCAAAAGCAAGTGTTTCACCAAATTCTGAAGCTGGGATGAATTCTGGTTCAAAATGAGAGCTTCTAGAAAAACCAGTAGCCTCTGTGGGCAAACTGGGAAGTACCTGTTGTGATAGAATATCTATTTCAAAATTGTCTTCTATTTCAAAATCATCATGTGGTGTTTGTTCTTGCTCCTCTTTAAAATACCCTGTGGATTGTTGTTTTTCCGTATACTCTGAAGCCTTCTTTGATTTCTCAATTTTCGTTTCGGTTTCGTTACTCTTTTGTGTCGGGAGGGGCAAGTCTGAATCCATTGAAGTTTTTTTTACTTCATCCAGACGAGTTGATACACTTTGAATTATATTTTCTGTCTCTTCAAGTTTCTCTTTGACAAGCGTTGCTTGTAAACTCTGCTTATAAGCATTTAATCTGTCTTCATCTTGTTTTTCAATTTCTTCTGCTAGCAATTCGTCTTGAGCTCTCTGGCTTTCTTCAGTAGTATCTACTTTCACTTCCACTGAGCTTCCAGCCATTCCAGCTTCCATCTTCTCAATGCTGGATGTTGCCATTGTTTTTATTGATGTAGTTGATATGCTTGTCATTTGCATTGTATCATGTTCTGTACTTAATTTCTCCGATTTCTTTTCGATCTCGTCATTTACATTGCTTTCAATTAATTTCATGCTTGACTTTGAAACTGAGTCGGAGACACGGAGTTCACGTGTTTCCTCTGTCTTAACCGTCTCAGAATCTGCAGTGACGGAGGTGGGAGGGAGTTCTTTTTCTAGCACAAATTTCTCACTCTTGGAAGATTTTTTAGCACCATCATGTTCTTCTAGAGCAGGTCTTGTTTCAATTTTACTATCGACTAATTCTTTAACTGGGGCAGGGATTCCTTTCTCAACTACCTTTTTCGCTCCTAACAGTGTATCAGGGCGCTTGGGTTTTTCTACTCCTTTGATCACAACTTCCTCCTTTATTAATAATTTTTCAGTTTTGAAAATGTGTTGCTGCTCTGCTAATTTGGAGCTGCTATCTTCACTTGGTTTTTTCATTTCGAGGGCTGCGTCCGCTTCCTTTAGATGTATAATGCGCTCAGGGATTTGTTCGGATGATTCCGCTTCGAGTTTAATTATTTGAATTGTTTCAACTTCCTTTGTATCTGTCTTTATGTTTGATATAGATTCCGACGAAGACACGGATTGAATAGTAGCACCAACAGTTTTAATTATTGAATCTGTCACTAATTGGGATTTTTGCAGAATTTCTTTCTCAGTAATCAATTCCACATTTTTCTTCTCTACTAACTCGGACGATTTTATTTCTTTTAAATGACTTGTTTTTTCCAATTTATCGATACTCTGCGTTGCCGTTGTAGAAGTAATTTCAAAGGTTGATTGGGATTTGGTATCTACGATGCCCGTCGTAGGGTCAATTGACTTTGGTTTATCATGACTTGACTTAGTTTTAAGTATTTCTAATTCCTCATATTTTTTGCTCTGCTCCTTCTTGAGATGCTGCTCACTGGGGGAGGCAGCCTTAAATTCAACAAGTTCTTCAAGGTCTTTTTCTTTCTCCTTCGCTGTTAACTTGCTATCAATCTCAATCTCAGTGGGATGATGGTGTGGCATGGAGATCTGGTCTAAAATAACATCGTCAACAATGTCATCAGCAGTCTTTACAGTTTCTTCGGAAGATTTTTCATCGCTGGAAATATCTGGAGACGCTTGTCTTTCGGTATGGAGGAATATGTTGGTGATCACATTGGGCTCTGACGGGATCATCCCAGAACCAGAACCAGAACTAGATTCGTAAACTTCCCGCACTGAGGTGAGATCCTGCTCTGTGAGAAGTGTTGAGTCCGTCAAGGAGCCTTTTTTGTCCACTTTCTTAATTTGGAAAATGGGTTTCTTGTCCCCACTGGCGGCCTCTTTCTCTACCTTTTCTTGCTCAAGGGTTTGAAGCTCATCCTTTTCCTTGATCATTTCAACTTGGAATTTTTTGGTGGACGTTGAAACGGAGACTGGGGGCTCTGGGCTGGCCTCAGATTTGATTCGAAATGGTTTCTCGGGAATGAGATCTTTTTTCTCGGAGTCAGGGGAGTCGAGTAATTTATGAGGATCATTTTTGAGATCGCTTAATTCTTTGGATGCTCCAGCTTGAGCTTCCGTAAATGCATCCTCTCGATCTTGAATAGGTAATGCTCCAGCCCCCATCGACAAAGATGCTGTGGTGGGTGCTGGTGTTTGAATTGGGAGCGTAGGTTTAGTGGCCACAGCCGCAATTCCTTCCTTTCTCTCCTCAGTCTTAGCTAATATCACTGAATTTTCCTTAGAAAACTCCTTGGTAATTCCAGTTACAACCTTCTCAGGTACTTGGCTGGTGCTGACTTTAGCACTAGCATCAGGTTTGTCGCTCGCTGATTGTTCTTCAGCTGTCTTATTTTTATCTTCCTTGCCAGGAAATACGGATTCATCTCCAGTGCCTATAGATTCAGTAGCCCCGAGCTCCTCCTCAATACTCAAGTCAAACTGCATATCATCATCATTTTCCTCAATTGATTCGGATCTGATTCTGTCCTGTTCTCTAAGTCTGTCTTTGGTGACTGACGGAGGACTTCTCTCGGACGCTAAATCTTTCTGATCGGGCACATCAATCACTGTGGATCGAGCAACTTTCGTTGCCTCATTAGTCTTCATCTCTATCTGCATCTTCAGTCTTTCCTCCACTTGTTCCTTCAATGTCTGGAAAATCTCACTGTCACTAATAGGAACATTGACAATATCATGAAGTTGCGTGAGTACATCCTTTGAATTATATTCCTTCGGACTTGTTCCAACTCCCACGTCGACCGCTTCAAATGAGATCTGTTGAGATCTTGACACTGTGTCCGGTCTCTCCGGCGGTGTTCCAATTCCCACGGGACTACATGCTTTGTCCACGAGTAGCGGAGTATGCATATCCATTCCATCTAAATCTAATTCAATTTCAATTCTCGGCTCATCGGCCGTCACGGTGACACTGGACTCTGGGGGACTTGGGATTAAATATGTAGCATCTTCTCCATCAAAACTTTCATCTCCACCTTTGAGGAGATCATCTGTTTCCTCACTCTTACTAATATCATCGATGGATCTTGAGGAAGTGACGTTTCTCGCGGAGTCCTTTTTGGGTGATGTCATGCTGAAATCCGAAACTTCACCTTCTGTGTCACTCATCATGCCCATATTGGGATCCTTATCCTTCGTCAGAGTCATACTAATTCCAGTATCGTAGAAATAACTCTGACTCTCAGTCTCTGTCATCCCCTCTTCTTTCTCAGTCTTTGTCTTTTCCGGCGTTCCCATCGAGTCCTCCGATTTTGATCGGTCGACTGATTTGGGCCGACTTCCGTCCCCTGGGCCATCCCAGTGGACTGTCAACGTTAAACATCATACATACACACATTGGCAACCAATGTTTTTCCATACAAACAAAAGTTTCCTTGAAAAATATTTATATATAATACTTCGCCGCAACTAAAAACTGGAGTGAAAAGCATCAAGTAATAATAACAATGGTGAGAGTCTATATATTGTTACTATACTCGTCATAATAAGAGATAAATTGTCCAAATCATGAGCCTTCCGAGAGATACAACACTGTCCCAATGCACCTGTATAAACGTGTATTCTATTGGCTACCTCGCATCCTACATTCTTACATGTGTCGAATGCAAAACTCCATCGATATTCAGTGTCCACTAAATAGTAGAGGGAAAGTAAAAAATAAACTATTCTACCTGCATTTACCTTTTCCTATTTAACTTATCACAGACAACCTATCGGCAATTCAACTCTGCAATATTTTACTTGAAATTATTTGTTAAAACTTTAGATCTATAATTTTGAATTCGAAGAAATTATTAAATTTTTATGAATTTTAAAATTAATTTGTGAGTGTTGATCACTCATTGACAGTCTTGTCCAGGATATTTCATAAGACACATATTGCAAATCTGGCAGCGAAGGCTATATTCATAACGTCGGTGAAGAAGCAAATCCGCACCTTTCCAATATTTTCTAAAATCATATCCGCATCTTTCCAATATTTTCTAAAAGCAAATCCGCATCTTTACAATAAAGGTTAAAAGCAATACTGCACCTTTCCATATAAATCGCATAAGGATAGTGTAGCACGCTTCGATTCAAAAACAGGTATCTGCAGTCCATTGACCCACACAAGTGTACTACAGCCCTGTAATAATTTGGTTGCAAACTGAGCCGTTTATACGCAGTAAGCCGCTAAATTTCCAATGATGAGGCTTTGCTTTTAAACATTTTTGGAAAGATGCGGATATGCTTTTACAAAATATTGGCGGTTTTGATTCTTCACCGACGATATAGTTTCACAGTTCCATAAGTTAAACAAGCATGAGTTGAGAATTAACTACAAGTTAATTTAACTTGAAATAAATTAAATTGTCCACAAGTTGAATTGGAATAAGCTAATTCGGAATAAGGTGAACTAACTAGGTTTATTTTGGTAAGTTAAATCGGAAAAGTTAAATGCAGATAATACCAAAGTAAACGTTGCTGGCCTCTCACTGGACCTAAATGATATTATATTCACTGTTTTTATCACTATATATACACTATTTTATATGGAAAACGTAAGTTGTAATCGTAACCAAAAATAGTCACTAAGTTTATGGATAGCTTTCCATTTGTATTATACAACATCCGCCCCAACAAGGGACACCCGGGAAAGAGTTTTGCAATGGACACAACTAATTTGAAGGGGAAGGGAAGTAGTCAATAAAATCCATGATCATGCATGTGCAGTACGGCAGTGCGAAGACAACAGAGCTGAAATTCACATTTGGACCTTTGATTTGAGAGCTACTTGTACTCGTATTAATGATTAATTAAATATAGTGTAAAAAATTGAAGAACTGAAAATAAATGAGAAGTATCTAAATTTTATGCTGTGAAGTAGAAAATGGTAATCATGTTTGCAAACACGCGCATAGCTATGTACCGCATTCAATAATCTAAAAGTAATGTAACTATATAGAAACAAAAAATGTATAAAATTCAAATCATCTCTCATGAGTTACAAAAAATTATAACGTCACACTACTCTAGATGTTTAATCAGTAATATAATCATTGAGTCTAATAAGTTTCTTAAGAATGAGCACGATGCAAGAATTATTTCTGGCTACAATAATTTTTTTTTTCGTGTATTATAAGAGCACACAGTCTTAACATGTTCCGGCATGTAAAGTAAAATGTCATAATCAATATTATCATACAGTAAATATATAATTACATAGAGTAAATACGAATTGACAAGTAGTACGTCGTACTTACGTAGAACGAAAAAACATACGTAATAATAAGTACATAATAAATAACGTGTAGGTAAGCAGTGTCGCAGGGCATGGCAAAATGGCAATTTGGCGAAGGCGAGTACCAATCATCTAGTCAGTACATTATAATGCTCGTACATACCGTACAGACAAACACATCTCCCCTCTCACCAATCAAATTATACATACACCAACCCTTGAAAAAAACAATAATTATTTTTTTTTATCTTTTGTCATTGAAAGAGATTCCGACAAAAAATATGAAAATCTTTAAATTAATGAAATGGTTTTTTTTATGACATTATCAATGTTCGTGGAAAGTTAATCTGAAAAAAACATTTATGATATAGATATATTAAAAATAAACAAATAATTTTTTGTTTTTAAATATTTCTCAATATTTTTTTTTATCATTAAATGCAAAGAAATCAAACATATAAAAACACTCCCTGTGTCCCACACGGGTGAAACATAATTGAACATTCATTGAAACTGAGTCATTGAATCTCGAAAACGTATACTCAGAAAAAGTTTTACAAGTACAAACCTCAACATTTAAACTCTCACATCCGTTCGTCTCATTTCATGTAAAGCATTGCAAACCTCCGTGCAATTTTTTCACCTTAATTTGGAACTTTTTTTCTTATACATTTCTGTCATTTTTTGTGACTTGGTAATCAAAACTGAGACCTTAACGAATTCTGTATATATATTATAATACCATTACACTATACTAGCACAAAATAATCTAATAATAGTTTAGATTTTGTTTTAAGTCTTACCTTAAACTATGTCTCTAAGGATTATTTAATTTCAATTATTTCTTGCTTGATTTTAAATAATTATTTTCTAAGAGATCACTTAAACTTCAAACATAAACAGGTTCACAAAAGAAAATGGAGTAGAATCAAAAATACTATATTTGAAGACTTTTTTAAATTTTATTGTAAAGAAATAAAATATGGCACTATAATAAAAAAAATAGTTATTTGGAAAATTGAAATAGCACCCACATCTCGTGTAACCTCTGTCACTGTCAAAATGAATTTGAGTCGTGAGATAATTAAAACACTAGGAAAAACAACGGGGAATTCCACCCACATTTTCTCGGGAGGCATTTCTATGATTTCACGGTGTCCCAACCAAACCTCCAAAAAATATATATCTCTACATATGATATTATTCTAGTAATAAATAACAAGGTAATAAGGGATTCTTTCTTATCCACTAACTGGATTCCCATCAAAATTATTTTGGAGAAAATTAGAACGTAATAATGGCAACAGCGTTTGCTCCTATTTCTATTGAATACTACATTTTCGTGGCTGTGGATGCTCAAGCTATACCGCCCGTGTGGGAGTCCATAAAAAATCAGACATGAGAAATAATAGGCTTACGACATAAATATATAGGACAAGGTGAAAATGATTTTGAATCCAAAAAATACAAATGTGATAAAAAAACGAATAAAACAAAAACTAAATTAGATAATATTATATTTTAAAGAAAATCCTCACAAAGGACTATTCACATTCCGACGACCTACTATAAACTCTGGAAAAAAGATAGCCCATCCGTATAATGCGCTCAATATATACAATTATTTTGATGCGCGTTCAATTTACTTGTACAGGTATTGATGAATGTCATAATTCATAGTGCAAACGTGGAATTAGTCACGCTTGGAAAAAATATATATTACTTAAACTGGGGGGTATTGGTATAATATTAATTGCACTCAATTTCAATAAAACCTCTTTTCAGAATTATACAACACGCTCAAAATCTCACAACTTGTATTGTGGTGAATCCTTCAACTGATACGATCATACAGGAACAACATGTAATTTTGTGATAGATGCTTCAAAATGCTACACAACCGCACTTACGCTTATTAAGTAACAACCTCCCGTGATTTCCTATAAATGGTTTTTTCTTCTCAGTGTTTCACAATTTAAAATGAATCTATACACTTCCAAATTAAGATATTACACTCGATGTAATATGCTTTGCAAAAGCTGCACGGAGGTTTCCATCTGCGTGACTTTGCTCTCGCATGCTAGCTTTATATAGAGAAAAGGGTAAAATTGTGTAAAATACTGAAGGTAACAAAAATATAACATCGAAAAGATGTACATAGCAAAATGCAAATTTTGGACTAGGAAATTTAGTCACATCAATACAAAAAAAAAACTAAAAAGAAAACAAATAAAAATAAAACTCATTGTGGGGTAAACCCGATGAACTGGTTAGAATATCATAGCAATGAGGCAATCGTAACTCGCAATGAAAAAACCGTAACCTCCCAAAGAGTAAAATGAGTTCAATTATTTATGCAAAGTAATCTATGCGTCTGATCCAAGGGGTTTACCTTTCTGCTCACATGAGTTGTACCAAATAAAAATGAAATGAAAGGTAGCATACAGAACTGATGAAATTGTTACAACGAAAGTCAAAGATAATAAAAAACTCTTCTTTAATATCAACAAGAAATAAAATAAACAAAAATTTCAAGAATTACACGTACTAGCGTCATGTTCTATACTGTATGTACATGTAATTCTTAAAGTACCATGATGGCACATTTAAATAAAAAACATACACGAATTTCTTCGTTTCAAAAGTAAATATGTAAAAAAAGTTATTAGTAAAAAAGAAGTAATTCAGATTTGTTAATTTACAGGCAAAGACAAGCAGCGTCGGGTCTTTTTGTTGGTACAGTCTACAGCTAAACATAGAGCTCTAAAACTGAGTATCTAAAACGTAGCTAGTCGTTTTGACGTGAAGAGGATCAGAATGAAATCTAGTCGGAAAAGTCTAAGGGGGACTAAACAGGTGGATAATTGTTAGTAGCACACATAAGGAGTATCTAATTAAGTTAGTGACACCATGTATGTGCAACTACTAGGCATGAATTCTCATGATACTATGAAAACCTACAGCGTAGTTATTGAATACTTAGCCGCAGTGAAGAACTTTTAATTAGTCTTTTGAATGAGGAAAGTTAACATATATGGAGATTTCCAGGACCCAAACCAAGTGGAAAGCCTATAGCTTTTATTACTTAATAGGAATATTAATTAATATCATTAGCTTTCTTTCGC
>JAQFZE010003214.1:0-12972 GCA_034695245.1 Dicyrtomina saundersi | reverse complement strand
ATTCAGAGCCAATGCTCGATTAATTACTATTTCACAATTTCTATTAACTCTACTCTGCACTTTAGTGCATCAGTATTGCTAAACTAAAATTACTTAAGATTTTAATGCTTACAATTAAATATCTTAATTTCTACCGTGTAGCTCCTAGCGCTACACCCAATAATATGATTGTGTTTTTGTGCTACGTACTATACAATAAAAAAAAATATCAATAAAAAGTGCATTGGTACATAAAATAAATGTTTTTGTAGTAGTTTCAAGGTGTTAACTGTATTTTATGTTTCATTAAATAAATAAAATTCATCTGTCTGTCAAAAAATTAAAAAATGTACAGTAGTTAAAAGCTGTTAACTTGCGTTTGTGACGGCTGTGCTGTGGCTGGTAGAAGGTCTAAAGTATAAAGCACAAATTAGTATCCACACCGACTATACTCTGATACACAACACAAAATCAAGTTCTTTGCAGTTGGCACATGGTTTAAAATCTTGAAATCTCAACTCAACAATAAGAAATACCTACCTACAGTCAAAGTCAACTACAGAATTGATAAATTTACAATTTTGAGTTCTATCAACAGTTCTCATCTGTTAAGCGTATTTGTTTTGTTTTCAACTTTAAATGGAATTAGTCAAACGTATACAACCAGCACAATAAATAAGCTGATTTAATACCCGTTTTTGTATTTTGTGGCTATTTTATTGAAAATAGTCAAACTTGTTTTTCAATATAAAGTTATATTGATCTTGTTTAGGTGTGAAACAATAAACAATAGACAATTCAGCTTAAAAGCAGACTTGTAAAATTCATGGTCCTATTACATTTTACGATGAATCCAAACAATCGAAAAAAGATGATTCTTATACCGCAACAAGCCCTTTTGTTAGATGTAACATAAATTGTGGGAATAATGGTAGTGGCAAGCAAATGGGCAAATATCATGACCTAGCAGGTCTATTACAACTTTGCAATGTTTTCAAAGAACATGATTTGGATGATCTACCCATCGGCAAGCAACAACAATATCAAAGGTATGATACGTGTTAAATTGTTACAGTAAAAATAACAATTACATTGTTACTAATTTTGTATTAAATCTGTAAAACAACTGTAAACTGTACTACATGCCAAATTTTCAGGTAATTCACTATAGTGTGAGTACATGTTAGTATTGGTTAGGGCTGTATAAAACCAACTTTGTTAGTATTTTGTGTGTTCCAACCATTTGGATTACATTAATTTGATGTTTTAATAAACAACATATATATATGTACTTTAATGCAAATTCTAGAACTTCTTAAAGGACTCACTAAGACTAAAGACAATAGCACAATTTACGTTCACATCCATGTCACTTAAAATAAATGCTGGCATGAATCGTCTTAGTCAGAATCAACTGCTGCAGCTGTAAAAAATCCTGCCTTTGTGACGCAACACAACATCAATGTTCCAACCTCAACCGAAGAAGTTAAAACTCGATCTGGCTTTCAGTCATTTTGGACGTCATCAGGAGCAGTAAGATTTTTTGTGCCAGTTGCTGAAGTTAAAGAGGTTAAGTTTCAAAATCCAGACAACCCAGAGGTATAATATGAATATATTGATGCGTTGTCTTCGAATAATAACGGTAATTACCTATTAAATATTTTAACACCAAAGATTAAAATTGAAACAAATATAAATAACCCATTAGATCAAACAATCTCTACTGCTTACTTAAACTGCGTTACAGCTTTGCCATTGACAAAAGTTGCAATCTAATAGTAAAAATTGAAAGAATTTGTAGAAGTTTTAGAGGATTCACAATCAATACCCCTGGATGAGTTTATGAAAACAACATTAAACATTGATAGTTGGTTATTAAAACAAAGCAATTTGGTTGGATCAGAAAAAGGAGACTGTAAATACGACAACAATCCAAAACAACATTTACATACTTGCTAAAACAATACTGGCTGATCAGGCAGATCAAAAAACTAGAATTATTGCTGCAGCACAACACCGGCACAAGCGCTACAAAAAACGCACACACAAACAGATTCCACATATTCTAACGGCAGCAACTCAGACTGGCATGATGTTACAAATACAGAGTGGTAAACAAAGAGAACTAGGAAAAAGTAAAATCAATTCAATGTCAAAAGGGGACAAAATGCTACTTTGTTTAGGTCGTTCAACTTCAACTTCCACTTTTGCAGTACGATCTAAATCTTATTAAACTTCAACGTTGACAAAAGCTTTCAATTTTGAGCAACTCTATCCATCTAGTTACACCGGACGGAAACTGAAATCCCTACATCCGACTAACAAAGGCATAATTGAAGAGCTAAATAAAACTTTTGTTGATAAGAAAGGAACGTTATTGTATGTGCTGACATTAGATGTTATGATAAAGCCGTCCTATACAAACAAACCCCCCTTAAACAACAGAAACATTTAAGATTCAAGACAAAGTAAGTTTTAGGGGAATATTGAGAGAGTTGTTGAGGCTTCTAGTTTAAGTTTGAACCCTATTCTTAATTAACATCAAGTTCTAGTAGTGTCGTTGCCAACTCATACTAATTTCACGGTGTCCACAGTAAAAAAAAACAAAAGTTTACTTCCTCTCCTAAATTGCTTTGTCTAAAAACCGAGCGGAAAAAGCGCAAGCGTGCTGAACGCGTAGTTTCTTAGAAGTTTTTCAAAATATACAATATAAAGACTGACCCTGTCACAGGATTAAAACGTAAGTATTAACTACAAAACTTTAAACTATGTTTAATATTTTGCGTACGTTAAGTTTATGCATTTTTAATTATATAGTCAATAATTAGACACCTATGGTTTTGGCTATGTCAATACTGAATACGTAACGAGCATGTTACTGTTTTACAATAAGTGTTCAAACTGTTGACCTTTTATCAGTTTTATGTAACTGTTTTATTTTATACAGATTGCAAGTGCAAGCTTTTTGGATGCGGATTCAAAATTTGGACTATGGCAACAATTAAACTAAAGCTCAGTCATCATTACAAATATTATAATGATCCTCAGAAATATATCTGTGAAGATTGTAGTAGTTCGTTTAAGGACGTTTCAAGTGAAGTCCGACACAGAAAGCGTAAGCATGGTGTTAAGAAAACCAGGAAACTAGTCAGCGCTTATAAAAGAAAACTGCAAGTAGGTTAAAGTTTAAGAAAGAGAAGAAACGTAAGTTTACAGATACAAAACTAATCTACTTCTCTACTTTAAAGTTAGAGTCAGAATTCATGTAAAAGAAGTAAGTTGTCTGAAGGTATTCATGCTGTTTATTTTTATTAGAAGTAAACGAAAACATTTTTTGTTTGTTTCGATAGCACTGCTAATATTCTACTAGTATTAAATAAATGAATGAAATAAAATATATTTTATAAATTGAAATTGTATTCTATATTGTTTATAATTCAAAAAGGCAGTCAAAGGTACAGGTACAGAGAAAATATACTAAAATGAATTTTGATTTTTAAATGTAATTTTATCTATAAAATGATGAATCAACTGATCTGTGGTTATACAAGAGGTAAGCTAACAGAGCTAAGCTTGTTTCTTTAAATAAACTGATAAATAACTTAGCTAAATAAAAAAAGTTGTGTTCCCACTCAACCTTAATTTCAACTTCAACTACAGACTGCAGTCACTACAGAGTACAGATATCTACAGACTACGCTGACGTCTCTGACTATGTTTGTATCTATAATGACTTTGATTTATGATTCTATGATTATAATTATGAATTAGGATATGGTATATGGTTATGTGGTTGTGCTACGAATTCTATTATGATAATGAAATAAACAATAGTGTTGCAACTGTCACTACTTACTTTGACAGCAAGTATTTCTGAAATAAATTAATTAGCATCATCTAAGATCAAACCTTTTCAGAACACGATTACGCAAATTTATTTTATGATATTAATGAAATTGACATATTGATACTGTCAATACACAAATAAACAGTAACATAGAGATTTTGTACAAACAAAATGGCAATTAAATATATTGATATAAAGTATTACAATGATACGTTTCAAGAACAGTCAGTAGAATAATACAAGCTGTAATTCCATCCGCCTAAAGTTTATCTGTTGCTTTAGCTAACGGTCCTAAAAGGGAAAAATACTCCTTAAGATACTTGTGATAATTTCCAGATAATGTTTAAGGTTTTAAATCACTGCCTTGGAAAAACGTTTCACTGTTTAGCGCGTAGTTGATGATATGATTAACTGCATTAAACATTTTCGGCTATAAATTAAAAAAAAACAAGATAAAACCAACTTGTTTTATAGCTTATTTATTGATTCATCACCTAGTACGAACACAAACAAAATCATGCATAATTTATCATTAAAATGCTGTTTTTCATGGAATTCTTAATAAAATGGTAATAAAAACGTATAGCAGATCTTACTGATAGTAATAGGTATAATAAATTTCTTAATAAAATGGTAATGAAAACGTATAGCAGATCTTACTGATAGTAATAGGTATATAATGTTAAACTCCGCGTTCCATCGGGTCTTACCTTTTTTTGAAGAGCCACGTCAGGTCTGTAGTAACAATAGCTTTCTTTAAACGTTGGAATTCATAATTTTTATGATGCATACCCATAGTCTTAAGACTATTTTAGCAACATGACCCTATTTTGTAATCTTGACTACTAATTGCAGAGTATGTGCCGCACATCGATACGTCACATCTTTTGTTTCCAATGGGCGAGGAATTTCATGACTAAATGCAGGTCTTGGTTTAGCAGAAGTATCAAACGCTGATACATGTTACTACCGTTGTCTATAACGAAGCTGATTACCTAGTTAAATTAAATCAAAAGCAATGCAGCGACTAAACTTAATAAATGTGCTAATTATGTTTTGTTTATTCAATAAAATTACAATAAAAATTGAATTGCTATACATATTATTGTTAAAACTCAACAATACAAACAAAACTGATGTTACCTTGTGTTGCAACCCAAAGTTGATGAGTATTTTGTTCATGCATTCTCTCAAAGCCACTCCAGTGTGCCTACTGCCCAGCTTTGTCAAACACAACGTTCTTACTCCTCATGTAAACTTTTCAGTCATATACATTGCCATAACAGCAATCACACCTTTATTCTTCTTAGTCGACTATCTGTCGATTATTAAACTTTAGCATACCTTTATACTACAGTCATTCATTCTTCGTCGCATCTTTTTTCCACTCATAGGGCAAATGCAAGGATCTAGGTCTTGAACGAGGATTTTGCGCGGATGTCTCGCGTCCCAGCGAGACATTTGGAAAAGATTATTTAAAACCGGGAATCTTACACAATTAATTTTATATTGTTTTTGCTTTAGGTGTTGTTTAGCGTACAATGTGGTACTTGAAGCATCACGAGATGAGTGTGACACGTCTATAAATATCAATTTACTTGAAGTTTAGTCAAACACAAAATATAAAAAACGAAACAAAGCTGTATACTATGCAATAAAAAATCTTGCTAACACAAGTATTTAAAAAACCTACTAACAAATACACTATGGATACCTAATAAATGCATATAATAAATAATTTATTAAAAAATTAAAAATACTGCAGCTATTAGGTAGTTGTAATACTAAGAATTTGATTCTGTAATAACCATTCAGTATATTAAAATTGAAATTTTAGAAACATCTCATTCAA
Organism: Dicyrtomina saundersi; assembly: GCA_034695245.1. Taxonomy (NCBI): domain Eukaryota; kingdom Metazoa; phylum Arthropoda; class Collembola; order Symphypleona; family Dicyrtomidae; genus Dicyrtomina; species Dicyrtomina saundersi. The sequence continues at coordinate 7,294 of JAQFZE010003214.1, read as the reverse complement.
ACCCTAACAACCAACTTGTAATTACTATAGTTTATGCTTTTTACTTCACTTCTAGTCTTTGGCGTTAGTGTTCCTGTTCCAAGTAGTTCTGGCGTGCAGTGAATTTTGAATACATAAATAAAAATGCCTAACGGCTTAAAATAAATATTGATTGCGTATGATAATTATTAACAAAGTATGTACTAGCTGCACGTTGGAAGGTAGCTATGATGCTGAATATTAAAATGGTGAAACTATTAGAAAATATGTATGCTACATTTACCAAAGTGTTAACGACTTAAGAAACAATATTTAGCATATGAGTGTAGTTACCTTAGTTTGGACGCTACATGCAACATACAACATAGTATACCCTAGGTTACACTAAATATAATTATTATGTGCTCGTATTTTTGCATACCTAATTTATATAGTGTTAGTGCGTGACTTCTAAATCCTAGCTTTCAGCATTAAAAAAAGATACTTGGAATAAATGAAAAGGTATAAACCCATCAGAGCACAAAATACCTTTGTCCGTGAATGCAAATTGGTCCGGTTTCTTTTAAAAAGTGAATAAACTATGTAATTGACTAGTTGTCACATAACCAACTTGAAACCAAACTGTTGGCTGTGCCAAATAAGTTAACACAGAAAATTTATATACTAAATTGCATTTTGATTTTTTGATATTCATGACTTACATACAATGCCCACAAAATTTAGAAACCCATTATGTCAATTTAAATTTAAATTTAAAATGAAAATTGATTCCAGTAATTAAACTCTACTTACGTACATGCCTTCCATTGCACAATATACTTTTTAAACTTGCCTACAACAAAAATCAAGAAGCTCACTGCTGGTGTTACTGACGTATTTTGAGTAAAAACAACACAGCTAATACTATGTAAAATCTAAATTTTTTTACGTTTGGGTATGAAGTCAGGACTGTGACCTTAGTTGCCTACATTATATAGTGCTACAGTATTCAGATTTGAAATAATTTAGGCCTAATACCTTAAACTTGTTTGCATTTAATGCATTTTCAAGTTACAACCTAAAGTGTACTAAAGAATTAAACTGTTCATACACACGACACTGACAACACAGTCACGGTAAGTGCAACATGTACCATTGACTAATACTAATACAAAATACAAAACAAATTTCCAAAACCAAGATTTACAAAATCAATTATTTTTTTAATTTAATAAAAACAAGTATATATTGTAAGAGCTTTATTAAAATGTATTATAGACGTGTTATACTTATTTGTTACAAATCAAATTCAAATTTCAAAGATATCTTTCTTCTAGTCAAACGTATCAAACTAAACAAACAGCAAACTGTAGGCTCTGGCTGTACCAAACTCAAACAACTGCCTATTTCTAGTTCTCTAGTCCTTGTCCTAGTCTCAATTTTTATTTTCTTAACAAGAAGCTATAGTTAAATATAAAATTTAATATACCTAATTTTAAACTATTTATTGATTTTTTTAGCTTCCTTGCGTTTAATTGTGTTGTTGACCTTGTTAAACTGTTTAAAAGTGGTTCGTTTAGTTCAATTCGTTGTAAACTTCCAATAGGGTACATAAATTGTTATTTTTGTACTTTGACACTACATACTAAATTTTTAAATAAACGACTTAGAACACCATACTAGTACTAGTATTTATAGTATACTGTATGTAGAATGTTAAACTCCTGCTAAATTTGTTAGTTATATTTTTATCACAGCCTACGTGCATAATTTATTATAAGTTTACAGTTAAGTATACCTACTAAACAGTAAAACTACAAACTAGCAAACGAAATCACAACCTAAATTACTGTTGCAATGCCACAACCTTTAGTCCTACAGTAACTACACTAACTACAGTTTAAAAGTTACAAATTTAAATGCCAAATGCTCAACTTAACTACTAGGTAGTAGTGTTAGTACTACTAGTAGTATAACAGACAGTCACTGGTTTGCACTTCGCACAGGCTCACGCTCACGTGATGATTATATATAATTTAAATATTTTTAATTGCTTCTACTACTTTTATTGGTTTCTTTTTCTTGCAACGAACTTCAAAAATCTACAATCAGTCTCTACATAAAGTTAAAGTGAACAAATTACTAAAACAAAATACAGAATACTGGCAGTTAAAATGCATGCAGGTCAATAACTAAAGCGAATGGTTTAATGTTTGAGACATTTACTGTAATTTAAAGTAGACTTTTATATAGGCTGTCCTTCACTTCGTTAGACTTAAAAACTAAAACCACATACATCATAAATTTTTTAAAGAGATTAAAAAGTAAAAAAATACAAACAAGTGCATACAAAAATTAATCGTGACATAAAAGTTTACTCTTAAATTTACAAACATTGTGCAGCTGCATAAATTCAAAAATCTAAGAATGTCGTAAACTTCAAATTCTTCCAAACTTGTAGCAAAGTTGGTAATATTGAATATATTTATTTTGTTAAATTTTCTGTTAACTTTGCAATAAACTAGTTACAATGTTTTAAAAACTGCAATCTGTAGTTGTAATTGAAACTTAATAAACTACAAAATCTTTTATTATTTGAAAAACTACAAATGCCTAGCTGATACTAAAAATACTGAAAAAATAAAGATGACTAAGGACGAAATCAACGACTGTGAGCATCAACAAACAAACATCCACCAACCACTTCATCCGGTTACGCAACCCTGTTTTTAAAATTCTAATTCTGGCACTATGTTTAGCAATAATACAAACTATAAATCAATAGCTGCAAAAAATTCAATTGTTCTAAAGATTAAGAGTAGAGGTGATTATGTAAACATCTACGCGAAAATATTTACTAAAACTGTAGAAGAAGAAAGAATTAACGAACTGTTTAGAAGTGATCAGAGTAAGTTACTTACTAACACTTTGTGTATTTACCAATATAATTTATGAATTTTTTTGCTTTAGTTTATTATGCATTTAATAATTTTTGATATCTTAGATTAAATAAATATTGTATTGTTACAAGTTTGACTAATACTATATTTTTTTACATTGTTTTTCTTTCATTGGGATTAGATCAGGATCAGAAGCTAATCAATGAGCACAATGGTGATGAAAAAAATGGAATGCTAAAAATACAACAATATAAAAGTTTACAACCCACTACAATTCCAGATTTGTATGCAAACGCCAGTTTAAAGAGGAGACTTCGAGACTGAATCTCAATCAATAAATGCGCATAATTTCAAAACTCCGATTCAAATTGGAGTTTCTAGTTTATGTTCCTTAAATCTCGCTGTTAGCAGTTCTTTAAATTTTACGCAAGCTGAATTCTGTAGTATTGTAGACGTTATTTTTAATCAGCATACATACAATACAAATTATAATTAACATTAAGACATATCATACTTTTACTTTCTGAAACCCAAAAGAGGATTTAAGATTGCTTATTGGGAATACATATAGTTAAATGTATGAACATTTCAATACATCTACATTTAGGAAAATCCGTTGCAGCAACTTTCACTTTGCTAAAGTTTTCCAACAACAAGAGTGGTTTGGCTGTGAGTGAGACACTAGTTACTCCAGTAATAAACGTTACACTCAATATAGGGTGTCACAACTATTATTAAGATGTTGATTTAAGCAGGTTAAGGGTGTCAAAAACGTGTAAAAGTAATGCGACAAAGTAAAATGTCACCTACTGTTACTCCAGTCTTAAACTCATTCCAATTACCACCCCCGCCTGGATTTTTAACACCACGGTTACTAGAGTGCAACCTGCAAAAACTTCTCAAACTCAAGGTTCTCCAAATTTTAGTTTATTTACGCCGTCACCACTAAATAAAACTACTGCATCTATTATCTCTGCCTCTTTTCCTGATGTCATTAGTACTGATTCGTGGAACTGTAAAAGCAAAACAATTGACGCTGACAAGACAAATAAAGAAAACATCAAAGAAAGTGAGGATGCTATTCTCAACAATAGTGAGCCTTCTAGCAATAATTCACTTTACACAAATAAAGACTCTAAATCTAATACCCACTCCAATAGCTCTAATACTGACATCTGTACTATAATAACCAATAACGACGCTAAAATTATTAACATACAATACAGTTAAGCTGATCTTGTGCTAATTCATATAATTAGGCAGCAGTTTACACATCTAAATATGAATCGTAGATAATTATGTAAGTATAGTGATTGCCGATTCGTTTTACGACACCCGCAATCCATTTGTCGACACTAGGTAAAACACTTAAAAAACCCACAGAAACAAGTTGAAAAAAAATATAGTTGTGTTAGTGTTGAGTCTATTAAGGTGAAGGTTAAGGAAGAGATTACATCTCAGAATAACCAATTGACTCCAAATTTAACTAAAAATCAAAACTAAGAAGCTTTGGAGGAAAAAGAAGGAACACGATCAACACAGGTTGAGGTAACGGGCAAGGACAAAGTCAAAAAACCAACTCCAAATTTAACTGAAGCAAGAGTTGAGTTTGCATGTGGAATTTGCGATGCTGTATTATCCAGAAAAACATTTATCGTCGGAAAATGCGTTTGCACAATTACATCAATAACGATACGAACACAGCCAGCAGTTGCAACACCAAAATAAACAGTGACAGTAGTGCTAGTTTAATTTCTAATACTAATAGTCAGCTTATAGACCACGACAATAGCGACCCTGTTGATGTTGGTATTGAGTGTGAGTCTGAATCTAAATTGGATTACTCGGACTTGGATGACTATAAGACTGCAATTGGTTTCACTGGACGTCAGTACGCTGACAGTAAAGCTAAGGCTTAGTGTTGCACCTTGGTTCGTAAGAAGTCGGTTCTTGATGACAAGTTGATATTTTTTATTATTGGTATTTTATGTTACTTTAAATTATAACTCTAAATTACTTCTGACTATATTACTTTTAACATATATATCTCTTATATTAGACAAGGTTACAAGGTGCATACTATTTATTATTTATTTAATTTATTATTATCTTATTTTTATTAAGTTTTTAAGTGTGAGTGATCATAATCATGCTAAATGCAGTATGTTCATCATTAATTACATTAAATACTATGTTTTACATTGTATTCATTTTTTAAATTATACTAACAAAAATAATTAAATATTAAACATGCTTATTTCATATTTATTTTTGTATTAATTTTAACCTATTTTCATCATTTAAATTTAATAATACTGTATATAGCCATTCGGTATTCAGGTATCATTTCATTATTCAGCCACATACGCATAAAATATATAAATTATATTTCATTATTTTTATACAATTAATTTAATGAAATTTTTGCATACTAGTATTCTAGTATTAGGTATACATAGTAATACGTACTATACGTAAATCCTACCTCCAACATGCTATTCGATTTTCTGTACACTAAACAGTTTACAGTACATTGCACGACATAAAATTCACCTATCGTCGGGGGTCGACATATTCAGCAAGTGAAGAAAAGCTTAAATAATAAAAACAAAAGCTCGCAGAAGCTAGCAAAGGCTCGTGAGGTTTCCGCCGGCGCTATCATTTTTCCGCGAGAACTCGTTTGCGCTTAGGTTTTTTGTTAAAAAGTGAACTATGGAAAATGCGAGCTTTCACCTACAAAGTTAACTAATGGTCCAGACTGCTGCTTTCACTTCACATTTCACATCACTATGTAGATTGTTCTATTCCAGGACAGCTCTATGAATCAAGAGACGTCTCTAAAAATTATTCATAGGGATTTTCCAAGCTTTCAAAAATGTGGCATATCTGCTTTTGTGTTCAATGTCACAAAACTCGGCATAGTTAATGTTATACTTTCCGTTAATATTTTAAAAAGTTTCTATAAAGTCACCACAGGTTCTTTTGTCACCTATAGACAAAATCTTTAGTTTCTACAGCCATTTCTTGTACGAAAATTTGAAAAAAGTTATAAGTATCCTGGTTGCAAGCCTCTGAACTTTTTTAATCTCACCCATATCATTGGTTTAGGCTCCAGATGCTAATGTAATACTCCAAAAATGAGCAAACAAAAGTCACAACTAACTTGTTGTTGTGTTGTGTTCTTTCTATCTGTAGACAAATCAGTTTTGCTTCCTAGATTGCCTAATTGCAATGTTGGTTAGATTTAAATTAATTGTCAATGCCAGTGTGGACGCTACGATTACGTTCACAGGACGAATTTTGTAGTAGCGAACTGTTGCAAGTTGCAAGTGTCAACAAGGTATGTACAATTCTTTACCCCAAAGCGTACTAAGTCTGCTTTGATAGTATTTATTTCCATGTAGATTGTCTCACACCATTTGACAAGATTATCGCCGTCAAGTTGGAGTGCAACGTAGTCAATATCATGAGTCCTGCCTCTGTATATTTTAAAGTCATCAGCATATTACTTCAATGGACTTTTGATTACTTCTCGAATCTTATCCACATATAATAAAAATCTAATAGGACCAAGGACTGACTACTGGGAGCAGCCGCTAAAGACAGTCATTTTGCTAGATATTTCACCATTCACGCAGTCTTGGTGCAATCTACACAAAATTCTTTTAATTTGTTTGGTAGTATCTGTTTAATGGTGTTAAAAATACAATAGAAATATGTTGCTGAACAAATTTTAAAACCTCTGATTTGACGTAATTCAACTTAATATCGACGTAACTTCTATCTATTAGCTATTTGTTTTAGTAATTGTTCAGTTTGTGTCTCATTTGATCATTATTGCAGTTTTTGTAATTTAACCGTCAGTTTTTTACCGCGATTGTTGTTTCAATTTGAATAATGCAACAGATGACCATATACTAAATTTTTTTCTAGCGTTCAAACACTTTAAATGTTGCTAACAACTAAAACTCTTGAAACAAATAAATCAAGTACGCTTCTCTGCGTACCTTACGCCCTGGTTATAAAATTAACGTGTTTTTTAATAAAGTGTTTATCCAGTTTATTTAAAATTGATTTTTCTGCGCTTCTTTTGGTTGCGGCTAGAGTGTGGGGGTTTAACGAAAATTCAGGGTAGTTAAAATAACCACAAACTAGAAATTTCTTGCAGTATAAAACCACATCAGCAATACGTTTTCTTGTGCTGTTTTCTCGAAGTTTGTTGGCACTTTTATATTCATGGTATACACAATTCATGGTAACATGTTTGACTTTACATGCTTTAAGTTCTTCGTCTACACAAATATCAGACATATAGTGAATAGCTACGCCACCATCCTTCGCATTAGTTCTGTTTTTCCTACAGATCGTTTAGTTTGGGACAAGATTGTGCCTATCCTCGTGTGTGCTATACAGGTGTGTTTTTATAACACATATTA
>JAQFZE010003213.1:0-12974 GCA_034695245.1 Dicyrtomina saundersi | reverse complement strand
AATATACTAAGCACTTGACATAAAGGATTTTTTGATTTTTATTCAAATTATTATATTTATATCACAGCCAGAGTATATTGAATGAATACCGATCTATTTTATTAAATGATATTACAATTGGTTGAATTGCTGTTTTGTTACAACAACTCAAGCCTCTATAAGTATTAGCAAGTATGTCCAAGGGATAGCGCACATTTTTCACACTGATTACAGTGAGACCAGGTGGGTTTCACGCATTTCTTACACGGGTCACAATGCTTGTATGTTTTTCCATCCTGGAAGAATAATTAGTTAATTAGGTGACAATGACAACAGCAATGAGTGTGACACACCCGCACAATACAAATTAATTCTGTACTACATACCTTTGATGTACAAGAACCACACTTGTTGCAATGCTCATTACTCCTGACCACATATTTACTGCATAAATTGCACCATTTATAATTATCCTCCGGTAACTTAATTTGGCTCAAAGCAATATTGGTAAAAATACGAATTGGCGATCCGTCTTTCCTCGACTGATTTTTACCTGTAGGATATAACAAATTGAAAGCTGGTAAAGTAAGTAAGCCGATTCGTTTGAATTATTTAGGTACTTACTTGGGTAATTACTTGGGCACCGTTAAAGTAGTATATAAATTGAAAATGTATGTACATACCACTCCAATATGTGCTATTTATTTATGTAGTAAGTACTTTATAATATAATATGAAATTCTTACCAGCAGAAAACGATGAATGATTCGTGTAATTAACTTGGAAGTCACTCATGTTCAAATTTGGATTTGATTTTCTTATATGGCCTTCCATGAAGTACGGAGCAACCCAAATTACTAAATCACCAATAAAACCAAATGCCTTCAATAATTTTAGACTGAAGCAAAAATGATCACACCAGCAGCGTTTAAACTTTGTTGTTGCATTAATTTTAATATAACACATTATAAAGTTTTAAAAGAAAACATACCATTAAATTCTTGGCAAGCCTTTAAAACACTCGTACCCTCAGTATTGTCAGTACCATTGTCATTAATTGAATTACTGGAATCCGAAATTTTGAGATTCAATATTTTCCCGTCCTTATTTAATCTTGTGCCATGAACATTCATAAAGTCTTGTTTAATTAAAGAGTGGACATAAGTTAATAGTTCGGGTTTAGCAGAGAACGGTGGATCCATAATAACTGTCAACTCGTTAGTATTACTGAGCAAGAATCTGTTATAGTCCGCGTCAGATTCAAAAAAATAATGATTGCACATGTTGTAATGGGATGCATGGGGTTTAGTTCTTTCCACCTATGAACCGGAAATGATTCCATAAAAATAGTTAAATATGCACAATATTAAATACACGATTAAATATAGCCAAATTTTAATTTCAAATAGTAAATCATGCTCCATTATTCTGCAAAAAGCAGAATTACCATATCGAGATCCATGTCAAGCAGAAACGAATCTATTCCTGACTCGATTAATTGCGTATGCAAGGACGGCACTCCGAGACAAAGCACATGGCGCAATTTTAACTGTACAATTAAGGAGGACAAAAACTTTGTAGACTCCGTGGTGAACAAGTACTGCGCTAATCCAGAATTCGATTGTTTGTTCTGCACTTTCTGTAAGTAAATATAATTAGATTTATGGTTGTGTATAAGTCTATATAATTACGAAAATTTTGCAAAAGCTACATCAGGAGGCAGGGGGACCCACGTGCTTATGATCACTTTAATTGTTAATTAAAGTCAGTTTTTTACTCGAAAGAAGGAAAAAGGTCCATTTCGTATAAGTACTAATAAGGTGCCTGCATGTTAATTTTAAAATATTTTAATCACCGTCTGATTTACATTTAGAAAATTAAGTTGAAGAAAAAAGTCAAAAAAGCCAATTAGACGTTTACCTGTACCAAAAACCAGAATTAGTATTTATAGTCGTCAGTGATAATGAAAGGCGTTTTACAATATTTAATTTTATATTAATATTAATTAAAAAAGCAGAACTGGGAGTACTTGCAATTTCAACATTTTCCCTGTTTTCGTTCCTATTAACAGTATTAACACTTGGTACTTTAAATAAACTATCAACTTTATCTTCACTTCACGCTCCAAACTCCAAAAGATATTTTCTGCATTCGTGAAGAAATGGAGCTGGAAATGAATTGCCCTCGCATTTGTTGAGCAATTAATTTCACGAAAAAATCCGGTTTCTTTCAGTAGGCCTTAGTCTGTACCACAAATCCATTGTGGTAGTACTAATGTTTAAATTTTCTTTAAATGTTCCTTAAAATTTGTTTAAGAAAGGCTTTATTAAAAATCTGAGCAATCAATACATATTGGGTCCCCTACTTAGGATGTTGGATGTACACTTCTTCCATGTCCCATTTTATTAGCAATTTGAATACATATTTGCAAAAGCAGATAAGTTACCTCGGAGTTCTTTTGGCATTCATGCGGTGATCGGAATGCCGAGCAGGAGTAAAACCTTTTCCCGTTCTTTTCAAAGCAGACCTGCGGTCCTGCAAAGAAAAACAATTCAACAGTTCAGATGACACATATGACTGAGTTCAGAGTTACAACTGTCAACGATAACAAAGAATATCTAAAAATACAAAATACTTAAACATGACAAATTTAATAGCATGAATACAAATAAGCCAAAACTTCTCAAAATGTACGCTTCAGGTAAAAAACAAAAACAAATATTATAATTACCGTGACCGTCTACAGAATATTTAATGGAAACAATGGAAATGGAGTAACTTAAGTATTATAAGCAAGATATTGATAAAAATACTTAAATACTTTACAATAATTACAATACGTTGCCAGTAAATTTATTTAAGTGAATAAATACAGTAATAGATTAAATTACGTGTGATATAAAATTATTTTACCGTGTGAACATACTGGATTCAATTTTAAATCATGCAAGACAAGAACACTTTTTGCAAACTCGGGTTTTTCTGTTTTGGCATCACCATCACCACTCCTACTCCTACTCCTGCAGTGTTTACGTTTCGGCATTTTGAAGCTACTTATATACAATTTTTAATACTTTCGTATTAAACCAAAAATAATTATTGCTTCCGTTGTCAGTAATAATACATACAAATGACAAATAGAAAATAAGAACGGTCTGTTTTAATCAGCTCAAAAAACTTAAAGTTGGCAAATAGAATAAGTCGTATGGCCGTTGCACATTCTTGTAAAGATGGATTAAGCGTAGCACTTGAGCAAGCAATTTTCTTTGCAATACTTGAACTTAAATGCTTAATAACATTAATAAGTTAATGAGTAATTAATCAATTCATGGACTGCTGCATAAGTACGACAGCACCGCACCGTAAGCAAGTTTTTGTTTACTTGATTGTTCTGTATGGTTTCTGTCTGGGTTCCCTTCTGACTCTGGGCTACTAGGTTTTTGGGGCTACCACACAACTTCACCAGACACCACAATTAAACCAGCTAGAATATGGAAACACGTGTTAAAACATTCAAATTTTGGAGCGTGTTTCTATTGATAGATCAGTCTAATGCGCACTCGTGGCTCTGTTTGGTCTTCACTTGTTTCGAGATGCACTGACTACGCTATTATACGTAGGCACATACCCATGGAACGAGAAAGATTAAAACCTTTAGGGGCGTGTCTAACTCGTTGTCTAGCTATTACAATCCAGCCTCAGGATAACTTCGAAGTTACTCGGACTCCCAGTATGCATGTGTGTAAGTGTGTGTGTGGGACTTTTTGGAAGTACAGAGTACAGAGTACAGCTGCAATGGATGGAAACAGCTGAATGCTCAATGAACGTGAGACTCAGGGCAGAGTAAATGGCGAAATTATGAAAAATCTCATCTTTAAACCCATGTCTCAGTCTCAGAGAGAGATGAGATCTGGCTACATGTACACGGAGTACCAAACTATATGTACTATATACCGTCACACTCAAAAAGCAATAATACAAGATACAAATATTCATATTAAACACCCCAATATTATACCATCAATGAAGCAGCACAGGCTGACTACTGCTATACTTTTGTGAGACACAGAATAATAATTCCTCCGAGAGCTTTTAGTGTACAGACAGACACAACATATATACAGCATAATGTACCCATCACAGTCAGTGCAGTGTTTACTCTCATCACATCTGACCATTTGACCAGCATTTATTTATAATCTTATAATTGACAATGTGACAATTTAGATAAAATTCATTTTAAATACCAACAAATTAACGAATTGTTTCGTGTATCTTATTCAAATTACCATAAGCTGAAAGTTGATATCTATCGGACTGTACATTAATGTGGGTCCGACCCAGAATCAAAATCAGAAAGTAATAATATAACAGGTTAACAACCACCACCACAACAACAACAACAATGTCAGCCCCGAAAATTCAAGTGTTTCGCCCTACTTGGGAAGAATTTCAAGATTTTACATCATATATTAGAAAAATTGAGGAGGCAGGGGCACACAAAGCAGGGATATGCAAAGTTGTCCCACCCAAGGAATTCCGAGCTAGAATGAAAGACTATGACCCGAATAACAGTGAATTGGAAATCCCTGCACCGATCTGTCAGATTGTGACGGGAAAGCAAGGAATCTACACACAGATCAATATTCAAAAGAAAGCAACTACTGTTAAGGATTTTAAGAAATTGGCTGAATCTCCCAAGTATGTAATTCTTCATTCGTCATTAATATTAATCGTGTACATATATTTACAAAATCATTTTCCATCCTAGTATAAATTGGTTTTACAATTTTGATGTTCATGTAGACTACAAAGTAGTATTACTTTTAACTTATTTACTTCTTATTAACTTTGTTGTCTGCTGCTTACTGTTTACTTGTCATTTGTAATTGTAAAGTCAGTTATCAATTACGATTTGTGAATATCCTATTAATTTACACTAGGTACGCGACTCCAAAACATTTTGACTTTGAAGACTTGGAACGAAAGTACTGGAAGAATATACTCTATGGACAGCCCATTTATGGAGCGGATGTGAGTGGGACATTGACGGATCCATCCGTGGACGCTTGGAACATTAATAAATTAGGAACTATCCTTGATCATGTGTCAAAAGACTATGGAGTGTCAATTGATGGAGTGAATACAGCCTACTTATATTTTGGCATGTGGAAAACGACTTTTTGTTGGCATACTGAGGATATGGAATTGTACAGTATCAATTATTTACATTTCGGAGCTCCGAAAACTTGGTATGGGGTTCCACCTGAGCATGGTCGTAGACTGGAAAGATTGGCTCAGGGGTTTTTCCAGCCCAATTACATAGAGTGCAGTGCTTTTCTACGACACAAAATGACTCTGATTTCTCCCCATGTTTTGAGAGAATATTCTATACCTCATGACAAGGTAAGGATTCACGGATAAATGCATGCCTAATTACTTAAGTTAGTGCAAGAAAATGTGAATGTTAGGATCTATCCACTTTGAATAAAATTTATGATTGTATCATTTTATCAATATTCTTAAAATTTACAGATAACTCAAGAAGAAGGAGAATTTATGATAACTTTCCCTTATGGCTACCACTGTGGTTTTAATCACGGGTTTAATTGTGCTGAGTCCACGAATTTTGCCATGCCACGTTGGGTAGAGTATGGAAAGCGAACGGTGCAGTGTCTTTGCCGGAAGGATGTTGTGCGTATAAGTATGGATACGTTTGTTAAAAGGTTTCAGCCCGAGAAGTACGAAAAGTGGAAGGTGGGGAAAGATTACGGATGCCATCCAGAAGATAAATCTCGTGGATGTTTTGCCCCAGCACCTGAATCCTGTGATAACGATAATGAGGAGGAAGAAATTAAAGGTACTTAAGTTGCTAAAAATTAAATTGTTTAATGATTTGAAACAATTGATCATGTATTTTTGCTATGTAACTAATGTCTTAAAATGGTTTGACAGAGTATAAAACTACGCCGAAGAAACGGCGACATTTGGTGCATGAGAAAGAGGCCATTTGTGAAGACGTTGGGAATGAGGAACATGAAAATAGTGATGACGAAGATCTGGAAGACGATGATGAAGAATCTTTACCCGATGAACAAGAAGTTGAAGCTTACAGGGAGTTCTACTCGAAAGCGGGAGTACCAATCAGTGATGAACAGTCTATGGAAGGTACCAAGTTTTTATTATTTTTAATATTTTTTAATGTATTTCAATTTTCTTAGTAAATACCTAATCTATACGATATCAATTATTTCTCCTTGTTTCTTTCATTGTTGAATTTATAATAGATTAGTTCGTTTTTTTAACGCTGCTACTTAATTTGTTTGCAGATCCAAATCAATCCGTAAAAGCAGATCCTGATTTCAATCCAAAGGGATCTGACAGCGACTCGAATTCAGATCCGTCTCGGAAAAGACGTAGTAACCATCATCATCATAGTCATCCAAAAGGAAATAACAGTAAAAAGAAATCTTCGCATCATACTAGTTCGACACCAAAGAAAAGGAAAGAAGTTTTGCTACTACCTGAACAACCTAGGCCAGAGAACACTCAGCTAAGACTAGCAAAAACTATTCAAGAACTCCGATCAAGATTGGTTGCTCCGGCTAAATTTAATCCATACAATCTTTCCCTGGATGGTGAGTTACTCGCTTGTGTTAAAAATGTTTTAATTTACTATAAGGGGTTTATAGTTTGTTGGTAGCTACTGGACATGTGCTGCCTTAATATTACTTTTTTAATCTTTAATTTTATTTCGCGGTATAATTTGAACTGCCAATGCTATAATTCTACTTTCGTTACTCGTCTAGCTAAATTCTCTGCTGAATCTGTAACTTGCAAAATCGAAGATAACTTCGATGATGCTCGAAGTCTGCATTCTGTCACTACTGTCGCAATGTCGGATGGCGAGCCTGACCTAGCTCAAACAAAAGTTGAAGTCGAAACAGAATCGGATAAAAACAAAAAACGGAAACCATTGCCATTAAAACCATTCAAAGGTTCTCGTAAAGCAAATGGAGAAGATTACTTCGATGATGCCCGAAGTCTGCATTCTGTTACTACTGTCGCAATGTCGGATGGCGAGCCTGACCTAGCTCAAGAAATCGAAACCGAATCGGATAAAAACAAAAAACGGAAACCATTGCCATCAAAATCATGCAAAGGTTCTCCTGGTAAAGCAAATGGAAAGTCGAAACCTAAGCGGAAATCACAATCTTTTGAGGACTCAAAATACTCAGACCCTGCTAAAAATAATAATGGTCACAGTGGAGGGACAAAGCTAGGAATGACTAAAGGAATACCGAAGTCGGAGTCAAAATTCAACCCAGCGAGTATCCCATCGACGTCAAGTTGTGGAAATAGTTTAAGCAATATTAGTTACAGCATTTCCGGTAGGAATAATAGTAGTGTCATCTCAATGGGTCGTCGTTTAAGCAATACGGAGAATGGTAGTGATATTTCCTCTCCTTCAACTTCTGTAACTACAGAACGGGGATATTTCATGTTGGGGCAGTGTTACTTGCAACCCCCAGAACGACCTCAAAATAGTCCAAGCACTTCAGCATCACATTCACAACAGAATTACCAGACTAGCAACTACTCTGTAAATACAAATACTCTCTCCCGTCTCCCACCGCCCTCAGCCTCATCATCATCATCACAAGAACCTCGAAATCTCAGTGCCAGTTATTCATATCCAAGAATGGACCATTCGTCCTCTCACCTAACTTTATCGTCAGCCACCAAAATGACTAGTTATCCCTGTTATCCATCCCCTCATTCACAAGGACAGCAAGCTGGAGGTGGTGGAAGCATGTCTAGTCCAGGTGTCAATTCAAGTGGAACTCCGAGTTGTTCCACGCCAAAATTTAGCTCCTCTTTATACGAGCCCCAGATCTCATACACTTATAGTTCATATCTTACACAGAATCAAAAGCAGCTGGAGCAAATGCCTGTGGCTGAGACATTGTCTAGATTGTTCGGAGCAGGTTTTTGTGATGACACGGACAATGGAGGCCCACAACAGGCTGGAACTGGGCATTGTCCCGTGTCCCCGAGTCCAAATTCTAATGACATTTACAAAGTACAGGTGCAGGCGGGAGCTGGATCTGTATGTGGATCTCAAGATCAAATGAAATCTCACTCTCAAAATAATCAGAGCCAATTCAGCTCAGGATTAGGAATGTACTCATCATTTGAGTCTACGTCTTCTCCGTCTACTGAAACTGGGAGCTATGACTCACCAATTCTATACCAGAAGCCAGTCCAACAGATCCCACCCCACGTCAGACAGATGATGGTGAAAAGACCACAGGTGACCGTACTTCCTTGTAATGGTAGCAATAATAGTAACTCACCTCTACAACATAATTTATTGTCATCAGCCTCACCAAATCCTTCTCAATCTTCGGAATTAGTGACGACTGCCGCAGGAGTAAACAATGGATCGAATCATATGAATTTAGCAAAGAATTTAAAGTCAACCGTTATAATACCAACATCAGCTACCGCATCGCTCGCGAATTCAGGATCACCTAATTTTGCTAGTAACTGTAACAGTAATAGTATTATACAACAGTTTGAACAATTTTCGTCGTCATTGGATGTTCCAGTATCAAATTCAACCGTCGCTAGTAACAGTAGTAATAAGGTAAACAATCTGAATCAATCCATGCCAAGACGTTTATCGTCAAGTTCAGAAAAGCAGTCGTTCCCGTTACCTGAAATTGCCAGTAATCTCAGAAATTCAAGATTATCACATAATTCTACTATCACACTTCACTACCCCACTGCGTTGCCCTCCGCCAATAGCAAGGTTTCTCCTGTCCCCGGTTTTATTATCGGTCCTGGTGGTCGAATGATACCTGATGATCCCCTTGATTTGTCTATCAATTAGTACTTTTTTAATTGAGTTTTTCCTTGTGACTCTTAATGTCTTCATACAAAATTTATAGGCAGTTATTCTATTTCTATCAAGTAGTAATTATTATGTGTCTACAGCATGATAATTATTTATTGTTTTGTTACTTCAATCCTCTTGTTCTGTCACTGTACTAGCACTGATATCTTCGGGGAAGTTTGTTTCAAAGAAAGGTACAATTGAATGTAGAAGTTCAAGGAATTGAAAGTTGTATTTGGATTTAATTATGTGGCTAGGAGTTTTATTGTTGGTGTAAGATAATTATTAAGTAGGGTACAGAACAAAACAAAGTTATGAAATAATGACAAAAGTTAGTGAATTGTTTCCACTTAACCGCGCATATACTAAATATTAAAATGTAATCAGTCGTATTTTAAACCCTGATCTCTCATCATCGGCTACGAGTTGAATGTTGAATGAAATGAGTATAAGTTAAGTAGGTTGTTAGATGTAGCTGTGTAATTTGTATTAACCAATATAAAATTGAAACGTTGGGCTGCACTGCAATGTTGTTGTTATTATTATTGCAAGTATGTTTGGACGTTTAATGGGAATTGAGATTTCTGGGGATGGAAACGAGTTTAAAATATTGAAAAATGTAGGTATAGCTATTTTCCAGTTAATTTATGAATTATTGAGGTCTAGTACCTTTTCGTAATTTTCTCAGTTCAAGGATCAAATAGTCTTAATTTCGTTTTAGTAACTTCACTATATATGTTGCCTGAAATCATATTTAATTTATGTAGTAATAATTATGTTAGAATGTTACCTATGCGGACAGGTTAGAACAGACAGGTTAGTGTTTCGGTTTTGGAGAATCATGGGCAAATCTTCACATTAATCCTCCAATAATTTTTAATTATAATGATTATGATAATCGAAAAACATATAAAATATTTTAAATTTGCAACTATCCCTTTTAAGAAAGTTGAGTTGTGCATTGTAAATATCACATTTAAAACTTATATTGACTCAAGGTAATGTGTAATCACGTCGTATTTATCTTGAGAACGATATTTACAATGGACTAGATGAACATTAATCGTGGCGTTATGTAATCCCCATTTGTATTCTTTACTGTTTATAAAAGCAGGGTCTCATGCGTATGGATGTAATTCGTAGTAAAGTCACAACACAATAAATATTAGTTCATATAAAAAATAATCCCTTATAATACAGTTGACGGAAGAATGAATCTTGTATTTTTGTTATTTATAAAATATATGATTCAGTTTTGCAGTACAATTTAGTATGTTAATTATTACACCATGGTTATTTACATATGTATATATTAATCATAATATACCTTAAAATACTATAGTAGAGACGTAGTAGCAACCTAGTTACTTATTTAAATGTCAGATTATAGTTACAGCGATATTAATAATAGGAATACTAATAACTAAATTTAATTAAATAAATATCTACTAGAATGTTGGAAATGGAGCTACAAACATAACATTGAGGTGCAGGTGGTTCGTCATGTGTTGTTGGAAAGTATAATTATCTGTATACAGATTTTAACTACTGTTGAAATGTATACTTAACTAAGATATTATTTATGTGTAGGGAAGTGCGTGGACTAATTAGTGAGACTAGAATTTTATCAATAATTAATTATGGTGGGTCATCCATTATTTACTGTTCTTATAGAGGATTACCATATTACTACCATCCTACTATATAAAAATTTAAAATACATGTATACATGTTTGTTGATCAAAATGATCGCATCATCACTGTGTTGTGTATGTTTGAAAAGAAGATAAATAGGTACAATACAAATTAATAATAAAATTATAATTATGAATTAAGAAATACACTGTTATGCTAATTGAGTCAACGTCATGTCATTGCATCAAAATATAACCAAATGAGTTATATTGTTATGTAAATAGATATCAAAATACGCAATTCATTAAATGATTTAAACTCATGTTTATTATTGAAAGTAGTTACCTTGTATAGCGCTAATACTGTGTATAAGAATAAGTAACTATGATTATGTAAATTCATTACAAACAATAAATAGAATGGAAGCTGTAGACATTATTAATTATTATACTTATTATGCACCTAAAAATATATAAAGATATTGGAATGAGAAATAAAATCGTGAATGATTTATTGTTATAAAATAATTTTGTTTATCAAGAAGGTAATAAATTATTCATTCTAGAAATCAAATTCTGTCATCTATAACCCAGCGTAATACTTTAGACACGGCCATATGTCCAATGTTCGAATGTCCTTTGTACGAAACAGTATGTATGTAAGTACCTATGATATTTTTTGTGAGAACTTTGTGTATGAAACTAATGTTTTAAATGATTTTTTATACGAAATCCTGTCGGACTCGGAACACTACATATTTTAAAAATGTCATACGCAAAAATAAGGACCAGGTCATAGTAGGGTAATATTCTGGAGCTGTTATGAAAGATGAGTTCTTGCAAAATAATATCAAAGTGAGACTGACACACTGAGAGTGAGGCTGAAGGATATACATACCAGTTTACCAGTAGAAGCTATTCCTCTAAAGCAAACGGGTAATAAAATCAAGAGTATGAGAGAGATTCTTTAAACCTGCCAACTCAAAATACAGATTTGCATCTGGCAGGAAGAATACGGAGCAAAGAAAAAAAAATGAGAAGAATTTGCAAGTACCTCAAAGCGTATAATAACTCCCGGGTCCCTAATAGCTCCCATGGGTCTCTAATTACTCCCGGGTTCTTCAACAATAAATCAGATAGAGAGAATTTTGTTTTTTTTATTTCTGATAAGATTTTGCTTTATTATCATTTACGCTGTCGCCACAGTACTTGCTCAAGAGAGTCCAAGACACATTCACACCGGCCACATTCTTACCATCCCTCATTAGTCATTAGTGCCCTCATCGATTCGTCCCCGTCCCCCATTAATAATTTGTTGGAAAAACAGGCGCATAAACTAGCGCTGGAAGCATTACATTGTCGACTATGAGTATGCACCAATAGAATAGAGTCACTTTTTCAGGGTAACTTACCCCAATTATGAACAATCTGATGAGACAATTATTTTTGAGTGGAAACTGACTATTTACTGTTTATACTTTGACTGGCCCCAATAGGTTATGTGCTTCTCCTTCTCGCGCATTTAGAAAAAACGAAAAACGGGTGTCCCAATAGAATAGAATCATCTCACGGCTTTACTATGTAACGTTTGGCTCGACCAAATTTAAATTTTGTGTGCATTGTCTGATGCGTTAGTATTAACTAGAAAAGCCAACTTTTTTTACAGGGTCAGTGGAGTGCCATTGGCAGCGGTAGTTGAATCCACCTGCCCACGTCATGTCGCTTGTATTTAACAAGAAGTTAAATGGGAAAAACTTTACTTCGTTTAGTAAATCGTGATACACATACATGCCCGAGTCTGCCCGGATTTCAAAACCCTGGTTCGGACCCAAAAGAAATCCCACGAAATTCTCGACAAAATTGAATAATCGCAGGATCACGAAGCGCGGCATATGGCCCTAATGCATTATTGTTATCCATAGACAACTCATTAGATCCATCTCCAACACCGGGTGTTTTGTGACCTCAACACTTACAATTAGTGTTACAGTTGAATCTCTTAATACCAGCATGCCCAACACCGGCCACCTCGATTTAAAAATCCCCGTCAATATGCCTGTACTTTTAATGCTAAAATACGCCGATAAACCGGCTGTCGATATAATGGGACACTCGATAAACCGGCCAAAATAATTGGGCCCCAGAGCTACTTAACCAAGTATACTTACGCCAATGTACCGGCCATTGATTATATACTCCATATACGTCCACAACAAAGAAACAGCATAATATCTATATACTTATTACGTGCAGTACAGGGCAGCATAGGCCATTTACTTAACATTACAATTCTTGTGGATCTAACTCCTCCTTCAGTTTTCAACTAATTACACTTTTTATGGTACCATTCGACGCGCCTTGACATTTTGTTGTCATTGTTTGAAAAATATTTTAAAAAATATTGCGTTTTGCACTTTTTATGGCTGATTTACTCTTTTTGACTCTGCGCCAATCACAGCCTT
>JAQFZE010003212.1:0-12974 GCA_034695245.1 Dicyrtomina saundersi | reverse complement strand
AGTAGTGACTGTAGTAGAATCAGAAGTTGGTAAAACTAACTCACTGTCTGCAATGTGTAGTGAAATTGAGCGTGGACGAATTAAAATATTATGCACACACAAGATTTGGTCCCTCTTCTGGTTTGGATATGGATGGATGGGAGGATGGGTAGTAGACAGATAGAGATGGAGAGATGTAGAAATCTAGATAGATGATGATGACGCTGTAGTAAATAGAACATTAAGTATCGCCATGAGAGAGAATCTTCTACAACTCTACTACGCGTACTACGACACTAATGATAATGAGACTGCGATGATGTTGGCTCGAGTTGTTGGGTTAGTGAAGTGAAGGAGAGGAAGGGTTCTCTGAATGGCTTTGAATGGTTTTCAATGGTTTTGATGGGTCGGGAGTGCAATGTGGATGGGAAGAAGCATTGTGTAAGGAAAATAAATAAGAGAGCACGCTGCTCCCATGCCTCGTTCATTTGCTGTGCGTGCGTCGCCTCGTCAACATCCAGTGTCCATAAGGTAGTACCCATAAGGTCCTCAGACTACACAATCTCATACATAACAAGTCTGACTCTCTACCTGCCCCCGCTTCCCTTCATCTTTTTAGGAACCGAGATCTGAAAATCCGACTAACCTACATTTTCAGCACCAAGTACAAAACCCAACACGAGCAGGTTCACATTATCCTCCTAAATGTATCAATTAATCAAATAGTTGTAATTCAACAGTTCTAGTTTTACTTTATACTAAAAAATATTCCTCATTTTCAACCTCTTCTCTCTCTCTCTCTCTCTCTCTCTCCCGGGTGTAGGTGATTCCTCTTTCTATTGTGTCACACTGTGTGTAGTCAATTTGGACTTTAAATTTCATCATCTTCTCTTTTGGTTTTGTAAATATAAGTCAGTTTTTAATGTAGTTTGAGTTGAGTTGGAAGAATTTGGAACACCTACATGTGTATATTTTTAAAGAATATTTTTAACGAATCCGTTGAACCACAATACCAATTATTTGAATATCTAAACTAATCGTAAATGCTTTTATGTACTACAAAGCGAATTTACAATGTTTACATGCGCGTACTAAGACCAAAATACAGTCCTAATTATATAGGTAGTATGTTCGTGGTTTAAGACGGAATTAGTTCTTGATTGTTGTTTCTTTGTATACATGTGGGTTTAGTACTTTTATTTTGAGTTCATTCAGTTGTACTCTCTGCACTTTTGACTAGTACGCGATAAAATAGTATAGCTGGTAATAATTTGTTCATTATTATTATTTTAGTGACTTATACAATGCCGGAGACAACAGTAAATGGATTCGCTCATCATAACGGAAATGGCAATAGTAATGGATTTACGGAAGCTAACTTGGCCGCAGGAGAAACTTTCCTCTTCACCTCTGAGTCCGTCGGAGAGGGCCATCCTGGTAAATAGAATTTGTTTGGCACTGTTGTGTGAAAAGTGCAAATTGCTTGTTTGCATTTTGAAGTGCTTAAATAAATACCTTACCTTAGATTGCAAGTTTAAAAACAAAAGTTACCATAGGACCAGTAGGACGCAAGGTGGTGATCAACATAGTTAATTTAACATTTACTAATACTCCTGACAAACTAGGCTTGTAATAGGATTGGTAGGGCACTTGGCTGATAAGTTTGTTTTGGATAAGTTGACCTCTTCATGAGGAGATTTTTTTTAGGTTTAGCCCCTATTACACAAACTAGTGCCTGTAAATAATTTTCACACAACGAACGAAATAATTAAATATAAAATAAAATAGTTTGTAGGTTAGTTTGGAAGATGACAAAAACAATACTGTCTAAATAGCTATGCACAAAAGCTAGTACGTTAGTTTCTACTCGAATGTTAATTTTAATTGCCTGTTTCACAACTAGAAACTTATTAAAAGCATTCCGATAATTATTTGAATGTCTATTATCACATTATGTGTCACAAATAATTGCATTAATGAATAATTATTATTTAATCGTAATCGCAACAAATGTCAATAAGTTCTCGTCATGCCATGTTAACTATTTTGCTGACAAATGTCGGAATTTAATTGATGGCCTGTTCATTTTTCCTTTGTTAGTAGTACTTGTAACTTTCAGTCTATATTGTGAAACTTGCAACGGTGTCAATTCTGAGTTCTTGTTGGTTGTCATAAAGAAGGAAGCTTGACTTGAATACAGAGCATGCTGACCTAGTCTACTTAGTGTATTAATTTCTCATTAAATGTACTCCACAAGAATTCATTATTGTTCCTCTAGCTGTTTAAGAGCACCTCAGAGAAATAGAAAGCAGCATAAGGAAATTAATCGCTGTATAATTATGTAGGCAAAGAAAGTATGTATCAGGCTGCTGTTGAGTTGCAATCTTTCTATTTCGAACAGTTTGTCAGTTGTTTGACTTTAATGACAACGCTTACCCTTCGTCATGACTTGATGAGTATTTTGTAAAATCGTTATGGCTGCAAATATTACATCGAGGTTTAACTAAAACACATTTTTCATGATGATGGATTAGGCATTGTTCCTTTTGATATTATTTGATTTAGTAGCATATCATGCTCTGCAAGGGTGTACTTACTGTATTTCGATGAAATTCAGTAAAGTATGATTCTAAGTAGCGTTTTCTAGATTTATTGTGTCTGTTCGAGGACTTTTGTTCTTGCAATAGTTTGAATACATTCATTATTTTAATGTTATTTGTACATATTAAAAATAAAAATGAACGCATGAATTAACTCGTGATTTATGTATTTTGCAGACAAGATGTGCGATCAGATAAGTGATGCAATTCTTGATGCTCATCTACGACAAGATCCGGATGCGAAAGTTGCTTGCGGTATGTTTTTATAAATCCCAACTGTGTAAACTTTGCCTTTTAATATTTTTTAATTATTATTATAGCTTGTACAGGATAGTTGAGTTTGATACGTCTATGGTACAATCTGCGTAAAGTTTTATTCTCGTGCGTACGTGGTTGTACTGCAGACTTATACAACTACATAATAAAAACCAGTTTATCGTAATAAGCAAATTAAAAACTAATTTTTAGTGTTAAAGTAAAAACTTAAATTGACCTCAATATTACTGGAAGCTATAATCAGTAAATACTGCGAGCCTGACACTAGTCAGTCGCCAGTCGCTATAAATATTTACAGTCGAACTTCGAAATATGAAGACGTTTTATGTTTAGTTGGTCATGTGAGGTTCACAAGATCATTGTAATCTAAGATCATGCTCGTAGCTCTTGATTCACCAATCCAGTTTTTTAGTAATATTACGGTAATAAAATAAAAAATTTCATAGCTAGGCAGCTATTCTATTTATCTATTGTGTTTTTCATGTAGTATTCGGCTGATTGACAGTTGAACACTTGAACGGTGTTGTAACTTGATTAAGTATGAAATGTTTTAGTTATTGGAGAATGAATGAGAAAATCGTAATGCATGAACAGAATGAATGATATCAGGTGATTCAGATTCAGCAAACAACAGTATTGATTCATGATAGTCTGTCCATACTGAATATTGCGGAGATAATTTGTGAGCATCTGACACATGAATTAAGAAAGCAAGAAAATTACTGATTTCTCTATCTCATGTGCTCGAATTTGATATTCTAGAAGCGTGATGTAATGATAAAGTGTGGAAATAGTTTGCTGAAATTCCTGATACCAAACAATGTGAATTAAAGCTTTAATGAAGACAGCTAATCTTTAACGACTTTCTTTAGAATTGTATATCATCATCAAGTTTCATGATCGCGTCTAATTGGCTTAAATTACAGAGACAGTGACTAAAACGGGAATGGTCTTGATCTGCGGGGAGATCACATCCAAGGCGAATGTCGACTATCAAAAAGTTGTGCGCCAAACTATAGCACACATTGGCTACGATGATTCGTCCAAAGGTCAGTTCTCGTATTTATTATTCGCTTCAATGAAAGTCTTCAAAAGGTAGCTCAAAACAGCTGGAGTACGTCGTAATGAATTCTTGCACACAAGTTGCTCGTTTGGGATTAATCTGCATTTATAATTTGCAGGTTACTATCTTTTGTTGTTGTAATTTCTGGTTATGATTCCAGAAGTTTGTTTCGGTAGGTTTGCCTGAAATGTGCATTGAAAGCTGTTCATCATGTCTCATCTTAAAGAATACTTCATTTTTTTAGTGCTCAACGATAACCATAAAAACAAGATTGTAACAATCAATGTACAGTCTTTCTATCTTTATTCAAGAACCCCCATCATTTTTGAAGCATACATAGTATAAAAGTGGTGAGAAAATTATTAAGAGGAATGTAAGTTGTTAACGTGAAGGGTAGTACTACTAGCTACACATATTTTCGTTGTCCATAGAGCTATACTGGTTTTATGAGTCGTTGTGACATAATTCATAGTACTCTTATCGACGATTTCAAGGGCATTTTTCATGTTCAGCTTGTAATGTAATACGTATTATTTTTGAAGAGACATAATCAGTTACCAGTTATGAGAGCTCAATTTAACTAAGCATCATTTTATAAAAATGTAGTGGTATTTCATGGTGACTCTGATACGAGCTTTACACGTGGAGACCAAGCATAGATAGAAAGCTGCGACTCTGTTGTTCTGCTGGTTTTATTTTCTTGTATTGTGGCTATTGTGCAAAATGCTAAAATTATTATTGTAGAAAAACAACAAAGGAAAGGGAAAAGAAATGACGTTTTTTTTTCCTTTGAGCAGTTTCGCCAATGGCATAATTGATTCTGAATTCCCCGTAGTCTACTTAGAGCAGTGTAGGCACGTCATTCAAAACATCAAATATTTTATGGTATGAATTAAATACACCATTTCCCTCTTTCGTTTATCTGGCGATCTAATTAAGATTAAGTTATATCAGCTGAGCTCACAGTTAAATTGTTTACTTTGAAAGTATTTGATTTTACCCAGAAGCCCAGAAATATGCTCTATTTAGTATTCATAATATAAAACTATTGCATTGTTGAGATTTTAGCAAATACTTTGCATGGAAATGGATCGCGTGGAGTCACCACAGCTTTAATAGTCAAATCCATTCATATGGACGAACAGCTTGGTTCACAAAGCACCAGTCTGCTTCAGTGCAAATATGTAGATAGTTGTAGTTGTGGAAGACTGCTCTAAGGCAATTGCATATATAATTATGATTGGCTGAGCAGCACTATATAAAAAACAGAGGTGTGTAATATACACACTTGGAGCAAATGTTGTTGTATTGAAATTAAAGAGACGTTCGCGCGCCTGTAGTTGCAGAATTATTGTTGAGGCTCCGTGTTTACGTAGATTACGCTGTAGCTTGCATTCTGTGGTACTGGTTCTAGTAATGTGCTTTTCTTCGAAACATCGGCATCGAAAGAGGGTTTAAACCACTGCAACAATAATGGCAATAACAGTGGCCTACCTTGTCTGGCTGTTCTCTAGAATCAAAATGGCAAGCTTTGAAGAGAATCTCACGTACGTAACGTACATGTGGACAATTATATGTTAAGTAGCGTGCATGTCGGCAGATTCCGAATTGCTCATTTTCCGTTGAAGGTCAGGCGATTGACCTTCATGGAATTTTAGGATTGTATTCGGGGTCAAAATCTTCAATTAACCAACAGTTTGTTTGATTTTCGAAAGATCACGCACTGCATCTTGGTCTAATAACTTGAATAAGCATTTTTTATTTATGTTCATAGTTCATGATGTGCTTTGTAATGCAGAATTATATTTATGTCATGCGATAATATGTATTTGAATATAAAAGTGTGGTGGCTAAAAATAACCACATCTAACCTGTATTTTAAAGTGGGGTTACCCTGCGACTGCAATCCTAGTTGACAGACGCCATATGGTCTCATTTATTTTAACTGCCTGATTGATGTCAGATCTGTTGCATTAATAATTTAGTTTAAAAGTGTAACATTCTTGGTTATTCCTTCATGTTCAATATTAACTTAGGCTATGACTATAAAACTTGCAATTTGATGATCGCAATCGAACAACAAAGCCAAGACATAGCTGCTGGAGTCTACGTGAATCGTGATGAGGAGGATGTAGGAGCTGGCGATCAGGTGGTTAAAATGACTTTAGCGGGTCTCGTTAATAAAAATATAAGGGAAATGGGTTGGTCGCAAGAGCATCTTGGTTATTTGGGGCAGCTATGGGTGTTGCAGGAGCTTTTAGTATTTAGTATTGTATAGCAATAGAGATAATATGCATGGGTGAAATAAAGCTTTATTGCTTCAGCGGGAAGAATTTTAGTACGTGAAAAGAAATAGTTATCTAAGAAAAATTAAGTGTAAACTCGAGCTACCGAAATTCTCAAAAATGTCAAGCAATGATGAAAATGTTTAAGAGTTACTCACTAATTACTAATTATGATCGTCAAGTGAGAACTATTACGTGCTACTAAGAACGATGGAGGGAATTAATACTAACACCACATAATTATATATATTCCCTGGAACATGCGTTGGAGAAATAAATTAAAATGTATTGTACACGATTTGAAAACATGTTGTCTTCAGGTTTCGACCACAAAACCTGTAATATTCTAATGGCTTTGGAGCAGCAGAGTCCTGATATTGCCGCCGGTGTTCACGTTGGCAGAGATCCAGAGGATGTGGGAGCGGGGGATCAGGTTAGGGTCAATGTAGATTGTAAATAATTGAATTAAATGAGTTAAAATGTCACAAATAGAAACATTTTAGTTTTTAAATATTTCTCTTTGTAATGTTGTATCCCCAATTACACTTACGGTGAAGGTTGATTTGATATTCTTAGTATTCGCCTTTCTACTGTTTGTGATAATATTTTGTATGTTAACATGAGGCAGTTATAGTTTTCTTAGTTGTACTCCTTTGTTTGAATGATTTGAACTTAAATACAGATGAACTTTGCTTGTTGCGTCGTCATTGTAAAATGTACACAATGATGTTACACAATCACAATACTATCTACTCTCCGCCGAAATGAAATGGAAATTTACCATTCAAATACATATACCTAACGCACTGCAGGCAATAGAACAGCTATCTTGTTGCTGCTGTATTTGCTCAATAATCACTTGAATTGTTGCTTTGTGTTCAGTAATTTATTCAGATTTTGAGATATAATTATGAAAGATATAAATTATTCGTAGCTTCTTATTGACGTCACTATACTTTAACCCGTACTCTGCTTGTAGCCCTATTATTATCTTTACAAATTAATGCTAATGTGATGTACTAGTTAATAGATGACAATAATTATTCTTTAAATTGTTAAAAAGGCACTAAACATAAATTTAAAGTTAGCCATTCATATTGTATTTGTTAGTATTGTGCTTAGCCGGAATGTGTCATTAACTATTATTCTTTTATATTTTTATATTTTTTACTAGTTTTTACTAGAATGCTTTAAGTTTGCTACTTTGGAAAAGTTAGTTTATTTATACATAATTTTTTGTTTTGAGATTTTGAGAGCAATGTGATGTTTGTTTAGTGTCACACAAGTTTATTCTTCTTTAGAATTTTTATTCATCTTTAGACAAATTACGAGATTTTACTGCGCTGTGGTTGTCTCTGCTTGTATTCAGTAGTTCATAACCTTCGTTGAATTTGCTAGCTTTTGCTCACGCATGAGCTGTGTCATTCACTGATTTTGACTTAAATATAAACTTTTCTGTTGTACAAAAACTAATCATTGAATTTATAACTCAGGGATTGATGTTTGGTTATGCGACCGATGAAACAGCTCAATTCATGCCCTTGACTGTTGTTTTGGCTCATCAACTTAACCAAAAATTGGCGGAATTGAGAAGAAACGGTACTTTTTGGTGGGCGAGACCAGATTCCAAAACTCAGGTATAGTTATCACATTTTTGATGACATTAGTACAATCTCTTACATTGTGCCGAAGTTAATTGTTTTGACAACTCATATTTGCAGGTGACGTGTGAATATTCTTTTGATCATGGTGCTTGTATTCCCCATCGGGTCCACTCAGTAGTAGTGTCCACCCAACATTCTGAGAAGATTTCGTTGGATCAGTTACGTGAAGAAGTGATGGAAAAGGTCGTGCGCGAAGTGATTCCAGCGAAGTACTTGGATGAGTCTACAAAGTATCACATCAACCCATGTGGTGATTTTGTCGTTGGTGGACCCATGGTAAGACTTGTAGATTGAAGTACATACTGCTGCGGCAACCGAGAATTGGAACGGGCAAGGATGTGTTCCTGATCACTTTACCTGTAAACCTATCAACTCCCGGTTGCGTCAGCAATACGTTGCATAAGTTGTTAAGAAGTGTAACTATAATTCACTACGACTGAATGTGTATCGTATTTCGGTATTTCCAATTCAGGAGGCGTAGTGTGTTCTCAGAATGGAATTGATTAATTACTAGAACTTATAATTATTTTACGTGTTGATTCTTTACTAAAAATGGATAGCGGTCGTGCTATTTAAACACAACATAAGTAAAAATCAGCACACACAATATTTAGAAATAATCCTTCAAGCAATTTTACATGGAGCATATCAGTATATGAGACATAATTATTCATATTATTTGTGTTATCTAGGGTGACGCGGGGCTAACTGGACGCAAAATCATTGTGGATACATATGGTGGATGGGGTGCACACGGGGGTGGGGCTTTCTCGGGTAAAGATTTCACAAAAGTGGACAGGTCAGCTGCGTATGCTGCACGTTGGGTCGCCAAGTCGCTCGTAAATGCTGGTCTTTGCAGACGCTGCTTGGTTCAAGTTTCGTATGCTATAGGACTTCCGGAACCTCTTTCAATCACAGTTTTTGACTATGGAACATCCTCAAAAACGCAGAAAGAACTTTTGGAAATAGTAAAAAAAAATTTCGATTTGCGACCGGGCAAGATTGTGAAGTAAGTCAACTTTTAATGAAAGCTTTCCTTTAATTACGTGAAGTCTCGTGTTAAATGTGTTTGAACTGGATTGTCTAACCTTTCAAATTTAATTAACAGGGATCTAGATCTTCGTCAGCCGATTTATCAACAGACGAGCTCCTATGGACATTTTGGACGTGACTTGTTCACATGGGAGAAGCCCAAAAAACTCATTATTTGATTAAAGCAACCCCTTTCTAGGAAGACTTTGCTATTACAATTCATTCGTATTCTTCAATTGTTATGATATATACTTTAAACGAGTCAAACAATCCGTTTGTTTTTTTGGGATTTAGTTAAGTTTGGGGTTGTTCAAACAACTCGTAACGTTTTATCAAATAGGAATTTAAATTTACACACCAAATGAAATACTTATATTATATTATATGTACTATGTACTTTATTATGCCATTCGTGATAGTGTTTAATCATGGATGCGCGCACCCTTGGGAATAAGAATATCCAGTCATGATAACCGAAGCACAGTATAATTACGGCTACTAATATTATTAAGCTTAACTCAATTTGGAGAAAGCAGTGTTGGTGGATGTAAACTTTAATAGCCGACTGCAGGAATGGATTGAATTGCCATGAACTTTTACTACAGCTATCTTGTACTATTCTAACGTAATGTGGATTACATTAAATTTCACTGTGAAACCTCGGATCTACCACCTTATGTATGTGAAACTTGAATGTTGTTGTACACATTCTTGAATTCAAGTCACGATAAAAAAAGCTTCATAAATCCGGGCTGACTACATTAGTTGAATTGTTTACCTTTATTTTATCTGTCAACAAAAGAACTAGTAAATTGCATGTCAAGAAATAGACTATTGAGAAAAGCTCACTATCGTGTGACACCAAAACTGTCATAATTATTCAAATTTCTTGGTAGGTAACCAATTACAATAAATTGAATAAAGCCGTATGACTAATGAGATGTAAAATTTTACACGCTTGGCTTTGTTTACAATACTTTATTATCTTCATTCTTCATACAAAAAGTCATACATTTCTTAACAATGGTAATTTTTCGAACGTAAAACGAAATCAAAATTGCATGCCAATAAGTGTAATAAAAGAAATCGCTTCCGCAAAATAAACCTGGAATTTAGTACAGTAGCATGAAATATTAGTAATAAAAGTTTTATTTACGAAAGTTATATACTCAACTCAAGTATGTGACAATCGAACTCGTGAACTGTGTGAAAAGGAAATTCAATGTCATAGCTTTCACAAACAAAAGAAAATGGAAAGTTCAATATGTAAGTACAGTACGGTGTCCACGACTTGTACAACTGATGTAGGATACTTGTTATTAGATAGGCTTGATCTTGAAATGAAGACCGATGAGGGAGAAGACGAGGCATTTTAAGTCTTGCACTAAATAGTAGAAACAACGAAGTCCTTCTGGGTCCCGTGATCCATTTACGTCTACTAGCGAACCAATCTTAGATGTAGTGAAAGAGATGTGCTCATCTCCATTTACGATTTCCAATTCTTGACGTCCAACTCTATCAGGGACCGGCCAGGCTGAATCATCT
The DNA here is from genome assembly GCA_034695245.1 of Dicyrtomina saundersi. NCBI lineage: Eukaryota > Metazoa > Arthropoda > Collembola > Symphypleona > Dicyrtomidae > Dicyrtomina > Dicyrtomina saundersi. The sequence continues at coordinate 2,530 of JAQFZE010003212.1, read as the reverse complement.
TCCTACACAAGGAACAAAATAACGACTTTAATAACGAGAACAACATTTCGCCATAGTTAGTTACATTGTTACATACTAGTTAACACGATTTCCTAATGACTACCTCTTGCCTAATACTTTTAGCATAGAAGAGCTATACATTTTACGATGATTTTTTGTGTATGCTCGCTCCTTAGCCCCGACGAGTGTACATACTATGACTACAGCACACCCGACGAACTCCATACCGACGAGTCACCAATGAATTCAAATAACGTATTACCCCCCCCCCCTCCCCCTCCACAGCCAATCAACTACGAAAATTTTAACTTGTTTTCATCGATCGTGGTGACTACTACCTTTAAAGCTTACTTGGCTCTGTGTTAGTACGGTGTAAGCTAGCCACACCTGTCTGCTCCTGGAAATCAGCGACTACGCTGAGGAACTTGACAATAAAGCCATTACATTTACCATTGCAATAAAATTTCTTAAATATTTTAACCACCATGCTGCAACGATCTGATGAAAAAATCTACATGTTTTCCCCAAAAAATACCAAAAACTATTTGTCACGTTATTTAAGTTTGGAATTGAAAAATCCAGCTTTAGTCTAATTTTTTCATCTTACAATTTGTATTTGTAAACCAATTTTAAAAGTTAATTTTGTGCTAGATTTGCATTTCAATTCTCTTTAACATTAGTTATTACTCGTTGGGGTGGATATGCCAGCCAGCCCACATTCTGAATGCTTAACTTTGAATTTAAATCGTCGAAAATCCATATCCTCAAAAATCGTTGACCGTATCTTCAAAAATTGAATGCTTCGACAACCGTATTTCATCTAACCACAGTGCCTTCGAAAAAACGGCGTCTGGAAAGTGTATATTCATCATACAATGTTTTTTAAACTTATATGATGGTTTGTTTCACAGTTCTGGTGTTTCGTAGTGGTGGTTGATTTCGCACATACCATATAACAACTCAAATGTTACAATTAATGCGAAACAAACATTCGAAGTCGTGGTCCTTTGAAGTTAGAAGATACAGTTTTCGAAGAATGAAATTATAAGATTTTGGTTTCCGGACACAACTTGCTAGTTACCATAATACTTTATGAGGTTGCGTGAAAGAGCTATAATTCCAAAAGTAGAGTGGCCTATCATATAGTTCCACACAACCCCGTGGTTACTGATAAACACAATCAGAAAATCAGTTATCAGTTGAGTATTTTTGGTCAGTATTATTTAACTATTTCAAACTTAAATGCTTTTTTACAAAACCAAAACCCAAACGAGCATAACGATGATAACGAATTGAGAAGAATACACTTGAGTGTGAATCAGTTAGCTACGATCATGGTTCCTGACAATAATTCATAATGATTGGGCAATAAATACAATTAAGTGTTAGTCTTGTGACAATGTTTGGTAGGATTACTTTAGGTTTGCAATTAAAACAATAGGGTGTAAGCGGAATTTCCATTGAAAATGCCTATGATTTCAACTGAAAATATCTGGTCGATTATTAACCAGCACCACTGTCTCATATTCCAATGAAACTGACACTGACAACCATTGTTTAAATCCAGGCACTCCTGTTTCTACAAATCGAGGGGGCGCATAAAAATTAATACCTACTCACTTATTCGTTTTAAAACTTATGATTTTTACAATAGTAAAATTAAAAAATAACATTTCCTCGATAAGCTCTGAATACGAAAAAATAATGACTGATCCACGCACAAACTTTTGGTTGAGAGAAAACTTTATTATTTGGGAGTTTATAAATCACATATTATTTTCCCACATTAGTACACATTTTTAAATAGCGCCTATCATAGTTGGCAATTTAATATTTGGCTGACTGTAGAAATACATGTTCTCTTAACTTGCAGTCTGAATCTGAATTAATGGCATATTAAGCAATTTTATTGTACAACTACTACCAATTGGGGAAATTTTGTTTTTAAGTATTAGAATACAATTCTTTCATTTAGTAGAAAATTTCAGATACTAGAATCAGTAGGTTCCAACAAATAAAATACACTGTTCATGCATCGTCCTACTTTAGAAGCATAACCAGCTGCCATCTTCCCTAATTTCTAAAATAAGCATTATTTCCTTGCATATAATATTATTCCAATTTGCACCACTCCGTATTTATATGAAGCTTTTTCTACTGCTACGCCCGTATTTCTTTACTAATTATGTCCCAATAATAAGTGCTACCTTTCGTATATCTAGTGTCCTTTAGTGTCTACCACCTTGGTGGATGTAAACATTGCAAACCGCTGCAATCTAAAAACTAGTTTCGATCCACTAGAGCCAGTCGAAATTCGACTTTTGTCGAAGAAGGTAGAAGTTACCTTTGGTAGGTAGAAGTAAAGTCAGAACCAAAAACAGTCAACGACACTTAAACTTATAGCGTATTCGGGGGAAAATGAATGAAAATGGCACATTTAAAATTCTGTCTGGACTCTGGACGGGCATAAAGACTCACACACCAACTATCGAAATGTTAATAATGAGCAATTCCCACATATATCTACCCT